>NMRA01000624.1:148531-243009 GCA_002633005.1 Phoronis australis | reverse complement strand
ATCAGCTCCGTTATCCACTTTTGCTTCGTCCATAGCTACCACTCCTCGGGAATAGTCCTCACCACCCCCTTGAAAATCAAAGTAAAACCAGCGGTCCGCTTATCGGTCGCTCAACAATACACTTGTAATTGAGAGAAGGTATACAAATGCCATCCACAAGACACTCGAAGCAATTCAAAGCATGTAATTCTGGGAGCAATGTGCGTCACACCTAACATTATGTAGTAGTGCAACACGTTCGCTAGTTATGTTGATATTGAAACAAATGGGCACCCTAAATTAACTGGCAACATGGCAAAGACGTCTCAACTAGCCTGTGCTCGGCCTTCAAGACGCTTACGTCAACTAAAAGCAGCACATGGTGACGATGCTGCCAGTAATTCACGATCGGGAAGAGATCAACAAATCTTGACCTGCTGTGATGAGGTCAAAATGATATGGTTCGCTCTCTTATGTAATTCGACTTATTTACAGATAATCTTTCCAGTAAGTAAAACTCATACATGTGTATCTACAATTGACATACAGTACATGTATCGCCAGGATTGTGAATGATGGCTTATCCGACCAATCAGAATACAGCATTCTTGACACACCCTCGGTTTACAAGTCGACATTTTACCCGACAAACAACACGTTGCCGGGTAAAAGTTATTGTTTGTTTGTCGACATTTCGCAAGGGGGCGGAGCTTGCGATAAGTCAATGGCACCTGTTGACTATGACAAAACCAAATGGAATTCGAAGGCCACTGAAAAAGTTGACCTGTCTTACTGGTCCGCAAACAGTGTACTCCCGGAGTATTCTGCTTCAGCTTACGCAAGCATACTTCCGGTGATGTTGTGAACGGCCTCACGAGCATGCAAGCAGGTTTGAGTGAATGGACTTGGCTAGTTGAGAGGCATACCAGGTTAATTTTACAGATTGAATGAACCTGAAGTGGTACTACTGGATTATTGGTGTCATCACAGGTAAAACGTGAAACGTTAATTGCTCCCGATGGCATGCAGCAAGTTGTTCAGGAAGTGCTTGGTGGGTCACCACATTGGATAGCAGTCATATTTGTTATTGAAATACCGCGTCAAACGTTTACTGTATGAGGCCTGCGGTAAAGCATTACTAACACGCTTTAGACCAGTCTTCTTATTGGTCAGAAAAATGAAGTGTACACATGGAAACGAGCTCATCCAGTAAACAAACAATTCTTCAGTATCGATATCATTGCATATGCCAGGATGCTGTAATGTTTTCGCAGCCACTATATGACGAGCTACTCATTCCAAAAAGCGAAGCTCATGTGCAGCAGATTGTTAAAATGGCGCAATGCGGAGCTTAAACATTGTAAGTCATTGCAACGCGACTTTTGTTCGAGCAACTGTATCTCCTGCACGGAATCTCTTCGCAACTAGAACCTTTGAAGTCGAATTTTGCCTTCAGAACCAAATGAAGTCAGTGCTCAGGTATGAATTTAAAAGCTTGCAAAAGAAGATAATGGGGCTTTGGCACACTTTCGTGGGTCTCTGTTTCAAGTCTCATATTTTCTTGCATTAGCTAATTCAAAATAATAAGGTGTTNACACACACACACACACACACACAAAATTACATGTATTTTACGAGGGCTTAATGGTGTAAGTGCATTTAAATAGGGATACTTGTACCCTTAATATTGAAATGTGCAATATACTTACAGGGGCAAACGTTGCACATAAATGGACATTGCAACGGTGTAGAGCCGTATTTGCCACACGTATCCAGGAAGTCGGGTTCAGTACAGTGTGGCGGCTTTTTTGCTGATTTGCAGAATACTAAAATAGCAACAAACCTATTGTAATGCTATGCTTTGAGGAAGTGATACACCGCGCTACTGCCTGGATACCTAATGATCTTCTTGATAACACATCGTGCAATTCTTTGTAATTGTTGTCTCAACGAGTCAGTAAACATCACAATTACATGTACAAAGTGAAAGAATTGCAGCAAAGAAGGCCTCACGTCGAAAACGGGATAGCAAAATCACTCTACCGAAAGACTTAGATGGTTCCACACTATACACGAATACACTGTACATGCATATACATTATGTTCATACAGTATATGTACACGTACAGTGTATGTGTCTTCAACTGTGTTTGGATAGATTTGATATCTGGGACTCCATAACAATTTAACAGGGAGTCTCAAAACACAATCAACCCGCGGCAGTGCTAACAAGTCGCGGCATCACAACACGCAGGCACTCCTCTGCGATGAAATCCTATAACACTTCTAGTGCTACTAGAGGAGGCAGTGTGGCCTGGTTGATAAGTGCCCGCTTTCTTTACTCGAGGTCGTGGGTTCAAGTCCCACCAGGTCACACTGCTAAACCTTTGAGCCNGATCAGTGCAATGGGCCCACATGCGAGGCCTGCGCACGTCTGATACAACGTGTATCAGACCGCCTGCAATTAAAAAAAAAAATAGTGCTACTAAACCAGTCAGGAGGCTCAGAAGTTTTGTTGTGCATGTCAAGGACAAATGTAGTTTTGTGGATAACACCGGTGTGGTTTATCAGATACATGTACCTTGCGGTGTGAGCCGCACTTATATAATTGGGACTGGTAGGGATCGAACTCGGGACTCGTCTTTTCAAACATCACGACGATACAGAGTCTGAGGAACACCGTCCCGTAACCAGAAACGGGCTTCTCAGTCAGTGTGTCACAGCTCGGCAGTCACTGATCATATTATGCAGTTTGATTATATCATCAATTAGGACAGTTGCAACAGGGCCTGCATGTTTTGTAATGCGACTGAAAACAAACTTTCAAAATTAAATAAAGTATGATTAGCTACCGGTTGTATAGAATCGTAAATAACACTTTCAGTTCTGACGTTGTACTCTGCTTCCTCAAGGTTAGTTGCACTGGTTGACCTAGCGCCACTTTTATGAAGTCTGTTGCCAGTGTTGTCATTCGGAACCGATTTTTCAAGTTTATCGCTCACGTAAAACTGAACGTGGTCCATTCTGAAGTCGGCGACACACCCTAAATGGTCTCTCAACTGTACTGTACGTTTGAGCAACTCTACACCGCAGAAGTCAACCGTATTAAACTGAATCTGATCACGTCCAAAGTTAAACCTGGTTTATGATCAAGTGCAGGTCTAAGGAATTTAGACATCGGTGGTGAAGTATAAACCGGCTTGAACGAGATATAAACTGTTTTTAGTTGACCACTGATCTAAAATTTAAACCGACTTGATGAAATTCACAATTATCTAATACACCTATTCTAAGTCTAAAAACACAATTACTTTTAAACCATGTTCATGAAATCAGATGTAGCAGTCGTCAATCTGGACTATCATTAGTCAGTGATTCATGTTCGGAACACTGAGTTTATTTGTAAACAGAACGTAAAATGGCCAATGTCTAAAAACATATACTTTCTCGATTCAAACCCAATTTACAAAAAAATTGAGCAACATGTACAAAAGGAACCTCGAAGAAATAGTGCTCACTAAGGTAATCTACGTGGATGTCCGAGAACTCGAATCCGTGGCGTTCTGGCGAAAACGTCTAAAGGGGGCACATTCTATAACTTAATTTATAAACTGCACAGCAGTTGGGTGCGTGGAATGACCGATGAGAGTCTCGTCAGTAGGTGCTCATTTTTCTGATGAATTACTTCAAAGATTACCACTGATCAGTCTTTAAAATTAAGTTATCAGACTTAAGTTTGGCAAGACTGTGCTAGACCACTACGTGTACGTCAAGGACAAATTTCTAGCCGGTATTACTTGAATATTCTGTCGATGATGTGGAGTTTAAAGTGACGTAAATGCGATTAATCGCTAAGTTTTTATGAATGACCTTGCTAATTAATTTCCCTGATTTTGCCAACGCGGGTGGAGAGACACTTGTTTATATTGTGGCTCGGTGTAGCCAGCATTTTTGTGGAATCTACGGAGATGAAAGAAAGAGAGAAAAATCGAGTAGAACGTTTGGATCTAGAAATTTTGGTGATGTTCAGCTGGTTGGGAAAACTGCTGTACTTCATTGCCGTGTGCCAAATGTCAAGTACAACGACTTTTTGCCCGCACCTGTGTTTCATAGCGTATTGCGGCAAACAAGGGCCAACGGCGAAATAACTGTCACGAGGCCATAAGGATAACTTACGTTTGCAGTTGTCTTCCGGTTTATAATTATTGACACCGAAATTTGAACACTTGCACTTGCAGGTTTCCGGATCAAGGTCGCCACCATTGTAACAAAACTGTTCTTTGCAATCTGTAAATAAATGAAATAAAAAGACGATCACGATGATGAAGATTAGGATACACTGACTCAATGTGTTCTATAAGAGATCTTTTATTGTCATGAAATATAAAACGATAACAACACCTTGACATGTGCCTTTGGAATTCATTGTATAAAAGCAACCGGACGGAAATGGATCATTCAATGTTTCTAAATTTTCGAAACACACTTAACAGATGTTTCATTTCTCTTTAATCCATGTAGCTTGCCAAGACAGTTATTTCAAGTTATTTCAAAATTCGTTTTGCAAATCATCAGGCACGAGAAACTAATAACCCATTGCCCATAGCGCTTGGAGATACTTATCTAGATACCTGAACGAAGAGAGCACAAAACTGAAATGTTTTGAAAAGTGGAATAGTCCTGCTATGTCTTCCATGACTGACCCAGTGATGGCAATCACAGTTTAAACAATACAACCACCTTATTTGTTACATTTACTTGACACATTTAAGCAAGGCGAGACAATCACGGCAAGTAGACCTCAGACTGATGAGGTCGTTACGGCGAAAGTTGTTTCTAAGTCACAAATAGCGCCACTTTCGAATATTACCCATACGTCAATGACTTCTCATAGGAAGTTGCTTAAAAACAGGAACATAAATATGGTAAGATAACATATCCATTGGCAAATGTCATCGTGTTAATGCACAATTTCATAGACGGTTACAGTGGCGGAACTGGATTCCATAAGGGGTTTCAACATCCTCGGGGGAATTGGGCAAAGCGCGATTGTATGTGCACAGGCGGCCCGAAAGTTGGGGGGGGGGAGGATGTAGACCTTGAGTTCATAAAATGTATTGGTGGACAAAAAAAAATGCAACGCGTTTCCGCGTCTGAGCACCCCCCCCTTTCGTCCGCTACCGGCCCTAGCTCCTGAACTCAATATTCAATATTTCCTCACGCTTCACGCTGCTGCTGTTTCATTTTGCTTGCGGCAGCCAAGGGGACGGGGCCCTGCCCCCCTAAATCCGCCTATGGGTTAACAAAGAAAATTAGGAATGACGCCTACATTATAACAGGACAGCTCAAAACCGAGCCAGGGAGGCATCGGGGTCCTGGAATTTTGACCGGGGGACATTCGGTGCACAACATAAAGACCAGCTATTATTCAGCTTAGCAAACAACGTTAGACTATCAACTGAGCGTGGGTAAACTTTTTTTCAAGGAAGTGGCTTAGTAATTTACATGTAGGTCATCTTAGAGAATCGCTGCCGTTTTTCTGAATGAAAACGTGTTAGGATTGTTGTTAGAAGGGACAACCTTCTTGGAATTATTTCCTTCATTCAGAGCTACAGAACAACAAGTTCAATTTTGTGGACAAATTGCAAAACCTCGCGTTGTCAGACAGACATTTGCCGGGATCTTTACGACTTAGACACACATAAATATACGATGCCAATTAACGCGTGGGACATGGCTTTAACGCATAGCGTTTGCCAGCTATTGCAGAGCTACTACGTTCAATTGTGCGCTACTTCTAACTGCTGAAAAAAGGGTTAATTTTTTCCACGACAATGACCTTGAAATCATTATGCACTGAAGAACATTGTACAGTACATATAAAACGCATTGCAGTTTAAGTAAACTGAAGAGAGGTCCAGTCCATAGAAAATGGAAAATGTAGATTGTTGCGAGAAAGGGGTGATCCACTTCAGGTCGTTCTTTACGAAAACATTGACATAACCGCGCAACTTCTGGCGCCACCCTGTGTTCGACTTCAAGCTTTGAGTTTCAGGTAATCGTGAGACACATGTTGTGTGTAAAATTTCAAACGTTCGGTCGAGTAAACAGACAAAGCCCAAAGAGTGCTTAAAACAAACAAAAGATAAACTAACACAGTGAAATAGAGTATGATGTTTTGCGAAGAATTTCGCAATGTAGAACAAAACAGAAACTGGCTGGAAAATTTGGATTAAAAATAACAAAGCTTTGAACTTTTAAACACATTTATAGTATGAACCATTATCAGTCCTCTTCTTTATATTAGGGAACATATAGTATTATGCCAATTTCCACAACAATCCTTAGAATGGTTATGTTGACAGAAGATAGACGCCAACATACTTGAGAGCAGTAAAAATGGCCTCTAGGTGGCACAAAATACCACGCATCAAACCGAAGACCGGAGAATAACGTTACCCCACTAATAGATGCCTATTTTCCATATTAAAAATTGCCACTAGGGGGCACACCTGCAGTTCGATTCGTCCGAAAATTGTCGTCGTCCGTGTTCAACTTCGTATAAATACGCCGGATGGCAAAATTTAGTAAAAATCCAGTAGAGCGTTTAGTAGCCGGGAGTTACAGTCATGGGTCCAAAAACAAACAAAACTGCCCCTAAGAGGCACCGCAGTAGCCGAAGTCGGAAGGTCATCCTCAGCCATCCTGTTCAAAGTAAAACAAATAGTCAAATTTCCCAATCATTACCTGAGCGGTTTGGTTGATAGATTAGCAAACTAAAACAGTAAAATTAGCCACCCCGTGGCGAAAAGTACCTCGAATCCACCCGCAAACAGGAAGATAGCGCCATCTCACTAATACCTAACCAACAGTTAATTTTTTTTGGAAATCCGCTGAGGTCTTCAGAAGATACAAAGGTAAGCGTAAAAAAACTAAAATTACCACTAAGGGCACATCGATAGTCGGAGTGGTCCTAAATTCGCCGTCATATGCCATTGTCCTTGGACTCTAAGAAGCTTAGAAATATACTTCCGTGGTTACTTTTTTGAGGGCAAGATATTTTTGGTGCTTTAATGTCATTAAGCACTATAATTTAAATAATCCCAAGGTTTGTCTTGCACGTTTTCGAGAAATGTGACCTCAAAAATCTGACTTCATCGATAGTTACCAGCACGATAAAATGTTTCTTTCTATCAGGCTACCAAAAATCAAGTTCTTTAACAATATAGCCCACACTTATGTTATTTTCATCCACTCCATCATCATTTATATCATCATTATTGTCATCAAAAGATGTTTCTTGAAACACCGTGTTTACATAATCTCGACAGTAATTATGGAATTCCCAACTTCAAACAAGAGCACATTTTCCCACTTCCTATACACTGTCCAATAACATTTTCTAGACAAAGTCATCCAGTGGAACTTCTGACTACCCTGTTCCAAAAGCCACCCATTACCAACTGAAGATGGTGCACTGACATGCTGTTGCAAGGCTCGTTTGTAAATGGCAAAGTGGTAGTTTGCTCTTTTAGCATGTAACAGCAAACAATCATGATTAGGAGGCAGAGATGATTTCATTACAAATTTCAACCTGAATATGTGGTAGCGTGCTTTGTTAACTGTTGATAATCAGTCGCCTTATACAGTGTATCTTACATACAAATAGTTCAATGTCTTCCTTGAGTTGACCAGGAAACACAAATGTCGAGCCCAACTTTAATGGTAAACTTTAAAAAATACATGTATGTCTGCAAGCGTGCACCGTACCGGAAATAGCAAATCGTTGTCAACCTGAATGCCGTTTCATCTAAACACCTTGTTACAGTAATCCTTTTAACTGAAACACATAACCAAAATGCTTTTCACTTTAGCCCACAGTGTGACCAACAGGTGAAATTTCATATTATCTAAGTGTTCAGCAAAATAAGCATCATTACTAGCATTGATTGCACTGTACAGTTGCCTTCAAACAATTTGAAACATAGAAACATTTTTATCATCCTTAATACTATAGTTCAGCCCATCTGAAAATAAATGAATGGTCATGTTGGCAATACGTGTATTTTTGTTTGAAATTGAATAGCGTCTTATTTACCGTAGAGCTAAATTTCTTTTGACGCTCCCTGTTTTAAATAGCACATAATTGGAATTGTAAAAATGTTACTACGCTAAAAATTCTCCAATCCAAGAATCTTCAAAATTGTGAGATACTGAAATCTGAACAACATTTGAATTTTCGACATTTATGAATTACAGAGCACGGGCAATATTTCCATTTTTTATATTTCCCAAATTTTAAACAATGCTCATGTTTTCACATAAAAGAGGCTGAAAATAGGCTTAGCAGTTCACTCACGTGCAGGAAAAACTACTAACAGTACCTTTTAGATTGCGACAGCTAGTACTGCAAAATTATCAAGTAAGATTTTTTTCTCTGGCCTAAACTAAAGATTATTTACCATAAATAACGAATTAAGAATAGGTAGCCAGACCCATTTATTATTGAATATTTGGAACTGGGAGAGGTTTTCAACCTTTCTTTTTCTTGAAGTTTCCCTGTGATTGAATTTGATTGTGGAAAATGATTCATTATGGTGGCAAGACACATACAGTAAGGTAGATTTCTTTGAACACTGTTACATGTAAGAGACAGTGACAATCTCATTAATTTTCTAATGTGTTCAACATATATCCTTTATCTACGGTGGCCCGAAAGTATCATCGCTATTTTAGCTTATTAATTTTCTATTTTTCCTTTTCCACCTAGGAAGAAATATTTCAACCTAGGTGGAAATTATTTTCACCTGGGTGGAAACTATTTCAACCTAGGTGGAAACTATTTTCATTCGGGTGGAAACTATTTTCACACGGGTGGAAACTATCTTCACCTGCGTGGAAATTATTTCAACCTAGGTGAATACTATTTTCACCCGGGTGAAAACAATTTCCACCTAGGTTGAAATAATTTCCAGCCGGGGGAAAATAATTTCCAGCCGGGTGAGAATAATTTCCACCCAGGTGAAAATAATTTCCACCTCGGTCGAAATAGTTCGGACCCAGGTGAAAATAATTTCCACCTGGGTGAAAACAATTTCCACCCAGGCGAAAATAATTTCCACCTAGGTTGAAATAGTTTCCACCCGGGTGAAAATAGTTTTCACCTAGTTTGAAATAATTTCCACCCAGGTGAAAATAGTTTCCACATAGGTTGAAATAGTTTCCACCCATGTGAAAATAGTTTCCTCCCGGGTGAAAATAGTTTCCACCTAGGTTCAAATAGTTTCCACCCAGGTGAAAATAATTTCTACACAGGTGAAAATAATTTCCACCTAGGTCGAATTAGTTTCCACCCGGGTGAAAATAGTTTCCACCCAGGTGAAAATAGTTTCCACCCAGGTGAAAATAGTTTCCACCCAGGTGAAAATAATTTCCACCTAAGTTGAAATAGTTTCCACCCGGGGGAAAATAGTTTGCACCCAGGTGAAAATAGTTTGCACCCAGGTGAAAATAGTTTCCACCAAGGTTGAATTATTTCCAGCTAGGTGGAAAATGAAAAATGAAAAAATATTTAAACTAAAGTTGCGATGATACTTTCGGGCCATCGTATTTATCAACTTGTTTTTTTTCTTTTTTTTAAGAACTCTTTTATTTTTTGTTACATCCGTGTCTGTAACAGTGTTTGTGATAGAAGCATGCGCGCACCCAGCCAAAATTGGGAGAGGGGGTTCGAGTTTATGAGGATATGGACATTTATTAACATTCATGTGGTACGTTCAGAGCCACAAATTGTGCGTTGGCTGAGTTTTGGCAGTTCTTGCCGTTTTATTGGACTTTTATATCGTTTTCTACTTTTCGGAGTTTTTTCTGTGAGGTGGACCTTTTTACCCACTTCATGAAATGGGGGGCATGCTAGCAACGATACTTCACTTGCTTTCAGTGTTGATACGTTTGTGTGCAGCAGCTTTAGTTGGACCAGCATCCCTTCAGTGACGCTAGAACCTCGCTAAAAGCAAGACTTTGCGAGATTACGTGTGATATTGCCGTGTATTTCGAATGAGAACACGTGACTTTCGCTACATTTCGGCTAGGCCCTAGCATACATGTAGGTCATAGCATCAGTGAACGCAAGCAAAGTAATATGTGAAATGTCTAGCTCAGAAATTTGAGCAGAATATGAGATACGAATGCAACAAGGGGCAGACATCTTGCCAATCGATTGAAGTCGCACACTCATTCAGTAATTCATAGTTTCAGCAGAGTCCTAGCTTTCCCAAAACTGCTGCTTGCGAAACACAAAATCATTCAGGAATACATGTATTGTATCAGTTTGATGACACGCTGGCCACTTGACTTGGCTCTCCTTATTCCCAGTTGCTGCCTGCTGGTTTATGAGCTTTGGCCCGTGGTAATACCCTCTGACACAGCGCCCCTATACTGAAAATTGCCCAGTGGAGATATGATGAACGACACGCGGAATTCCGTTGTGGGGTTCAATGCGCATGCTTGGTCGGAAGTTTATCGATTATATCGCCAACTTGCAAATGCCTTCCGTGCACTGTATTGTTTGGGCTTAGCCACGGTATTGGGGTTCCCATGATTTTGCTTATTTCGATCACTGCCCGTTTTAATAAATTGCAACTAATTAAGTCGAAGGTGGTCGCTAAACTTTGTAAAAGCAAACTGAAAGAGTTTTCCAGAATGTTATGACGTTGATTTCACATGATAAACAATATTCCACAGTGCTATCTTTTGTAGCACTGTGAAAGAGTGTACCTTTGTAAATGTCTGTTACTTGCACACCCATCCAATAATTAATATTATCCAATATAGACATGTAGTAGCTGTAAAGACGTAAGCCAAGCCAACAGGATAACATCAGCTGGAAGTCCGCTGATGAATGCTTCCATCAAGCAGACTACTTGGGAAGGGTACGGACACAATATTTTCGTGGCATTTGAATGTCTGTTCTGATAATTTTGCACTGACATTTGGTGGATGAAGCTATTTTTTTCCAATTTTTAAATTAAAGTTCTTACTAAACGTACAAGTGTATTCTTGGGAATTTTTTAACATTTGCAGAGGTGTTTAATGCAAAGCTCCCGTTGCCCCCAGAAAGTAGCCACGGAGGTTAAAGATAGGAGAGCTGGGACTATGGCTTATCATTCGTCGACAGCTTCTTAGGTACACATCTGGTGAATCTCATCAAGATCCTGTGAGTGGCTTAGCTGCAGATATAGCTGCGGAGGCCGGACGCCGGTAGTAACACAGAGATGTGGACGCATAAAAAACAGTGAAACCGTTCTCATTGGCAATCTATGCTTAATCCAATCCTTACCGCATAGGTTGTTGTTGTCGATGAAGGCCGGGCAAGCAGTTCCCAGAATTCCTTTAGGGTAAGGATATCTAGACATTCCTCTACAATCGACAAGCACGACTACTTACATTGTATCAAAACAAATGAATTTTGGTCTTACAACGCAAATTCATACACACTCCCGCAAACAGTGTGTCACATCCTCACCATCTTGACATGGTATTTGCCAATTTACGCCAACAAGCTACACATTTGACAGTATATTCTTCTCCAACGGAAGCCGTAAAAATAAGGACTTTCCCACTGGCTCCGAAGCTTCGGTGTTGCCGAAGTTTCATTGGGAACTCTTAATTCGGTCTTGATTCAAAGTGAAGAGCGTAGGTTAACTATGAAGTAAAGAGTCATGTCGATTTAAAGACACTGGAACACTCAAGTTCGATGCCATCGGAGTTAACGGCAAGGGACATTGCCTGCCTTTGCCAACAGCGGTTAATAACTGGTAACTATTTGTTCACATGATGGTTTTGGCAGTTTAACAATTCTATTCCAATTTTACCCACGTATTTGCTGGATTCTTTACATAAAGTCTCTGAAGGTGTAGTGCACCCAAAACTTGTTACCCCCGCCATTGTTTAATCAAAAAGTCAGAGTCAAGCTTTTAATGTGTCATTTTCTAAAAGGTTGTCTTTGTCCCAACCTGGCAACCGTTGGCTGCCTTGTGAAGTTCAAGTCCTAGTTTCCATTTGAAGAAAGGGAGAGGTCCTTGTCATTTTTAATGAGCGCTGTCAATCATAGCAAATCGTGATTAGTGCCTTCTTACAATAACTTCTTTGAACTGTAACACTGAAGCTGCTCTTCTGAGTAACAAACATGTGCCTATAATTCGGTAGAAACGAAGTGACTTACCCGGGTGCATAGTTACACACATAGTAATGGCCAATGCCTTCGCAGATGGCTTCGCCACATCCTATCAAATAGGTCCCAGCAGTCACCATCTGCAATGTAAAAATCTTCGAGTGCTAATACAAATTGAGTCCGTTTCAGGGCACCTCTTAGCTGACGTCAATAAGGTTGTAGTACTGTAGATCCTGCTATCGTCAACAGGCCCTCTTACCAAGAAATATAGTCTATAATGTAATCCATGTTGTGCGGAGTAGAGGGATTGCCACGATTGCTACAGCTTAACACTGACTAAAATAAACTGGTATACCGTGTACCACAATTTACGATTTTTTAAATTTCAAGGTGTCTGAAAATGAATTCCTCGCAAAAAGTAATACCCTACAGAAGGCGATAAAAAGTCAATTTTCTGTGTTAATCTTCTGTTCATGTTACCCGTTGACGAATTGTTTTAGTAAGTGTTTGAATCTTGGTAATGCAATAGCACAGAACTCCAGCTCTGGAATACCAGCTTCGATCTCACGCTGTAGAGGTTGCCCAAACGCATGCGTGACATTTGTATGCAATCGAGTGCTCGGTTTTGGCTATTCTTTTGGATTTTTTATAGTTAAAACTATTACTAAAACTTTTCACAACTCCACCGTTTTTCAACTGAATTGCATAAGAGTCACATGATAAGGAAACCCTTCATCATTTCTTGATTTGATTGATAATAGCAGAAGCAAACCATAAATAATTTAAATCATATATACTTATCATTTTGCATACTCGATAGGTTTTAAATATATTTTTTATTTCTAAAAACAATAATGTTGCAAAATGCGAAATGAAAAGAATATAATAGTAACATCAAATTAAACCAGCAGACGAATATTTTCAATGTTTCACGAAAGATTTGTACACTATCAAGGCAACGGAAGTTTTATAATATAAACCCTGTAGAGTTGCTGTGATGAGTTTAGTAAGGCATTTATCCAAAACTATGAAATTCTATGAATTAATTGGATCTTTGGTGCCTTTTGGTACAAATTTTCAGTAAAAATTCTAGATACGGTGACATTTAGAAGAAAGTGGTAATTTAACTATTCCAACTACATGTGTGCACGCATTTCAAGAGGACTAAAAAGAGACCACAGTGTTCATATGCAAATGAAAATTTTCCGTAGCTCAAAATATGTTTCATGTGAAATGCAGTTTTCCTGATAATATCATTTCACATAATTGTAAATAATTTACATTCACAACAATCGTGGATATTTAATCTAAACTTGAGAGTACTAGATGTGTCTATCTTCCTCGAAATTAATAACACGATTCCATATTATTGTAATAGGGACAACCCGGCTTCCACAGCAATAGAAGTCTCTTTTGCCCGGGGGGGGGGAGTAATCAACCGCCTCGTTTTAAACGTCAGGCACATTTTTACATTGAGGTTATGTCGGAAACCGTCGAAATTTATTGCAGCGGGAATATTTTCGATTTCAACATTTTTAAAAGTACCGGAAAATGGAAAGAGTTTTCAAGGAAGCGGATTATTTCGATTCCAAATGAGCCCGATGAATTTGCTCCGCATTTGCTTTTCGTTAATTGAAGACGGGAAAGCAAAGAAATTAACCCGTCCACGGTATCTAAGTTTATTCAACTTTCTCCGGCCAGAGTGTCATTTCTGAGCACATCAGTGATACTTCGTTGGCATTGAAAGGACGAATAGAGTAACGTAACCGAGAAAAAACTCGTAAAGAATACGACAAAGATAAAGAACTCGTGGAGCTCAATTGTGCGAACACGAGCGGAGTGCTCTACGGATATTACCACGTTGTGGGCAAAGACAGGGGTATTCGAGTGTCGCACGTTAATCCGAGACCACCCTTATACGTTTGAGTCTAATTACCGGACAAAACAGCATATTAACGTTTAAATTGGTTTAATTTAGTACAGGTTGGATTTGAACTTGTCTTAATTTTGAAACCGCAGTCCTCCATAGTTGTAATTGATGTGTCGTTGCTTTACCAACCTTTTTATATCACCCCACTAGAGTATCTGATATAACAAGTCTTAAGGAAATGAAACTTGTAGGGATCAGCGGCGCTTACTTTTTAGCTTACTATTCCGATACCATAAACAGACCGGTGGCTAAACCATAGACTTTTACTAATACGAAAGGGTCCTGTGCGAAAGCGAACCGTCGTTAATCAGACGCCGCGTGGGGTTTAGCTGCAACTACATGTACATACATGTATGTGGTGCAAGACAAAAGAACAGCAAATGCAAGATGCGTTTTCCAACTGCTGTTATGCGTGTGTGTTACATGTACATGTATTTAATTGGACGTTTAGCGTAGGGAAGGTGCACGGTGGATGTTCAATAGACTGACCTGTGTGTAATGTCCAAATGTTTCATTCCACTTATCGCCGTGCGTATAATACTGTTTCTCGTCTGCCCAGAGTTTTATTATAAATGGCCAATTGGTACTACGCACCGAGTAATATGCAATGTTTTGGCCAACATAGAAGCGACCTAAAACATAAAAAGTCCCAACAATGCGTTATGTATGAAAACGTCTTTGTGGATAAATTTGACATCCCACATGTTTACTGAGCCACTGTATACTGTAGGCGCAACTCATTTATCAAGACAGAAATTGGGTAACTCCTAGCAGTCATCCATCAACATCCGGGACTTCCAATCTAGCGTCATGTAAAAAATCGTATTTTCTTTTAAAACAAAATCCAAAGCCATTTGCGTGAAACCTACACAGCACGTTAACGGAAATCGCCTTATTTATAACCAGATATGTTCGTATTTTGACAGTTGAAGGTACGGTTCTTAAACGCGCTGTTTGGAAATCGCGTGCAGCCCGTCCAAAAGCTTCAAAATTAATCGACCGTATAATTATTCAATCAAACGTAAAAAGCCCAATGTTGGACCTCTGGGACTTCCCCTTCAAACAAGTAGTCAATGAACGCCATCTCGGCCAGTGTTATAGCTCAATCCAATCTGCCGTGTCAAAGAACAATGCCAGAGAATCACGAAACATAAGCAAAACAATGAAAGTAAACGTAGCGCAGTATGTGGAATTAAGTTTCAAGCATTCAATCGTACCGGTGAACACACTACCTGGACACAATGAATCTACCTAATAGATGCATGTATACATGAATCGCTTTCTGGGCAAACTATATTTAACTTTCTAATTATTTTGTTGAATAAAGATTTACCTGGTATCGACCGATCGCTGTCATGAGCAAATTTACATACTTCCGCCCATCGTTGTGCCACCATAGCTACTTCATCGTCCCATCTCTATATAGAAGTACACAAGCTTATTACGGTACATTTAAAGTGACCTCCCTGAGTTTTCGCGATTAAATTATATATAATACAACTGGGCACACAAGAATAGTTTTTTTTAAGCAATTGCTTTAGAATAGACACATTCTTGCGATTAAGTAGAGCGATTGCTCTTTGATACTTTGACATAACATCCAGTTTTAGGGTAAGGAGAAGGCACTTTAGAGCTCTCATGACTTCAGCTTGGACTACCAATTTAGTACATTCAGTGCTCCATACATGTAAAATTAACATTGAAACCGTAACAATGAATATATTACTCATAATTTAGATTTCAAGTGAAGTTTAAAGGCAAATATAAATATACCGTGAAACAGTGACGTCAGTGTACATGTAGACGTACAGTGTACATGTGTATTTTATGCGTGCATGCAATTGCTTCAAAGCACAAGCGCACAGGTTTCAAATTTTCTACCGGTTCTTCTCACCATTTTCAGCATGAATTTGGCATCGGACACTTCGGAACGTACTTTGTTGTGCAGAGATACTATAAGTTTCTTGTTTTTATCGCTGACTCCTGAGAAATGAAAAAAAAAACATGAAAAAGAACTTTTTTAGCAAAGAGTGTCAAAACTCCAGGAACTGTTTCTACATTTACACAGCTAAACATCAAGTACAGCAAATGTAAACATACCATTGGCAAATGAACTTGTGCCACTATGTCAAAAAATGTTTGATTAAGACAACGTCTTGTAATAAATGGAATTCATCTTGTTCCTCACTCATTGTCCATGGGGGACGTACCATACGGGGATGGGGGGTTGCTTTAGCCCCTATTTTCTCAGTGCTGCGCCGCCCATGTTGTTGTAACTGTCACCCAGTTGAGACAAGACATAGTGTTGTAAGAAAGCAAGTAGGTACTGATCCTAATTGAGTTAACTGTTCAGTGGGAGACTTAAGGTGCAGGATGATTACGAGAGGAAACTACTTGAGAATGAAGAGCTATTGCAGGAAAGTGCAGCGAATGGGTGGAAATGTTTCTGTCTTCCCGTAGAAGTTGCATGACCAGGGTTTATTGCAAACAGCATGTGGTGGGTGACGAAGCTAATAGGTATTTCATGAAAAGGGGGCGAGCTTATATGTTTAGTCTACAGTTCGAGCAGCGGAGGAAGCAGGCTTGTGACTGTTTTAAAGTGGATGAGACCTATTGAACACCGGTGAACGTTCTGCTTGTATAAAATCAACGAAAATTTCCATTTGGTACTCGGTGTTCTTGTATATACATGTACATGTATATATATACAGTATATCTAGGATCGCTAACTCGCAGTTCTAAAAAGGAAAATACTGGTCCACTGACTTTGCAGCTTGCTATCAAGCAACGAAAAAACATTAGCATATGATGAAAAAGGTCGATCAAGTTGGCGAAATGTCATTAGCATAGCATGACCAATATCTATCAATTGACGAAAAGCAATTAGCCTAGGTTGACAAACGTTGATCAGTTTGACGAAAAGTCATTAGCTTAGGATGACAAACGTCGACCAATTTAGCAAAACGTCAAAGCTTATGGTGATAAATGTCGATCAGTTTGATGAAACGTCATTAGCTTAGGATAACAAAGGTTGACCAATTTGACAAACACCATTAACAAAGGATGAAAAATGTCCAGCAGTTTGGGTCATGGCATTAATATTAGGTTTAGGTGGAATGGAACAGGTGTCCAACACAGTGCAGTGTGGATGAATACGGCACTTAAGCCATTGTGAAAGTGACCAACAGACTATTCTCAGTTCAAAATTTACCTGTGATGGCTTTGTGTTTCGAAGATCTTGCAAAGCAAGCTGAATGTTTGCCGGAAAAGTGGTATTTGAATTTGTCCTTGCAATCGCCAGCCGGTCTCTGAGGAAGAGGTACTGCAGCTGTATTTGAAAAAAGACAAAATGGAGCATACACACAATAAAATCATCCGCTTAATGCCCCCCGATTAGCCCAAATTATTTAGAGATACTGTTTGCTGTGCAGATATCCTGTGTTATAGTGTAGAATCAAGAAGATCCAAAGTTACTTCGTGTATTGACGAATGGGATAGTAGACAAAGTTTCTGCGCACAAAAACGCGATGCAATATATATATATATATATATATATATATTTCATGTCTCCTAAAATCCCTTACAATTTTGGCTAACTTCTGACAAAATCTTCAGAAGTGTTCCACCATGAAGGGTTTTGAACTTGCTACAACAATAGTACTGCACAATGTATTCGTAATTACTTAATGACCCACGCGGGCAATAACGTCACATTAGACGGCCGGCAAAATTCGACAAAGAAGCACCCTTTGTTGCGACACTTTAAAGTACAACATTGGCAGTGCCTGGCAGATTCCTGACGAAGTATCTCTAGTTGAATGCTAATGTATTATTATTTTTTTGCAAAGCAAATGCCAACTCTTTAGATTGTGTTACATATACAGGCATGCGCCGAACAATAGTGACAGGTTTTCTGCACTCCTGTGAAAAATGCGAAAGACTAAAAGCAGTGCAGGTAAAAGTCGAAGAAAACAGCTGTAGGCTGAACAGCGCAAACAAAGCGATATACGCCAGCGGTACACAGAAACGGGACGTTTACTTTGGTTTTTCGAGACTGGGACGTCAAATTGAAGTGGTAGAGTCCAACCCACCAGCAGATCTATGATTTATGCATTCGATATCTGACTTTCGATATAACTGCGATATTTTGAAATTCAACGATTGGGCAGACGGCGATCAGGTCTTTGTTGGACAGATGGTCAGCACCACCTACATAACTTGTGTAATGCGGACGAAAGGTTTCAACCTCGTACATAGTTCGCTCATAACCCCTTTTCCTCTATTACAGTGCTGGAAAATTACGTGCTGCAAAAATGTATCCGCTACAAAGTCAGTGGCTGCAGCTAATAAAGCGGGAGATCCCAGCCGGTGCCAAACAAGTTAAAATGAATCAGTGTACTTCAACTCATCAAGCAATGATTATGACTCACATTGGAATCTTTTCATCTGTATCTATATTTATGAACCCCTATGTAGTAATCGAATTCCTGTCCACCAAACCTGAATCAATCGGAAGTCATTTTCGTGCTCTCGGTAATCTAGAGAGCGCCAATATGAAAAATCACCCAGTGTGTCGGTCATTTCGCCTGAGGCTGACCCTCTACTGGACGTGTTGACTGATATGGTAAATGGAATGAAGATCCCGTCTTCGAAAGTGGATATTTTGAGTTACAGTAGACTTAATAGTCGACAATCACGCTATGGCAAAATATCTCGGTCCACAATTGTTAATAGACTTTGAACAAGACAAAGGTCATTCGTTCAAAATAGAACCCGAATGACAGCGTTAACTTTACGAAGGTGTTTTTGCATTCAAGAATATTTCGCACAGAAAGATTGATGAATATGAAATTTAAGAGCCTCCTGTGAATCATCCCAATTAGCAACGAATACAAGATAAGAGGAAATGGTCGTATTCGAAAAAGCCCCGCCCAATGGGAACTGTGCTCCGAAGAGTTCACACGCAGCCTCTCAATCGAGTTTGTTTCTGCCTCAACACTAAACATAGGACTGCGCTAAGGTTATGTGAACTAAACGTCATGGTGGAGGCTGTACAAATATAATTACTGTTTAACGCAGCCAATTCTATTGCCTACTAATTCTCACGTTTTTTATTTAATAGAAATAAACTTACGCAGAAATAGAGTTAGTACACTTGTAGTTTATCCGGCTATACTGTAGTTGGTAGTCAGTCCTAATCGAAATCTTTTGTATAAATACATGTACATGTATGTTGGCGTTAGCATTTTTTGTATGAGCAGGTAAGATTTTTCTTTCAGTATTTCAGTTACTGATTAGGCATATGATTTTATGTTAGTTGTTAAGTGACTCGCTATACCTTGGAATTCAGTATGTTACTAATTCGTTATTATTAGGGTATGCGTAATCTATTATGTGGGACAGCAGCATATTAAAAACATGAGAACATGATCCTTTATGGATTCGCCTTTGATGAAAGCCGAATTGTAAAACCTTAAATTATTTATGATTACAACAATTGTAGAATTACAGTAACCGGAGCTGATCTATCGGAGATATTTTGTCAGGGGTTCAAATGTTCCATCCATTTACGCCAAACTTATGGTTGCTGTTGGTTATGTCGAATGCGAGACAATATCTGTCGAATGCAACAACAGGTGTCAGCTATACAAAGGATTGGACAACAATTAAGTTTTGCCGCTTCCATTAGGGTACGCATAATAGCTTTTTAGTACAGATACATTGTATATGATACGTACTAATACTGCATCCGACACTGCATCTGGTACTGTATCAGATGGTGTATCCGATACCGTGTCTGATGCTGTATCTGATACTGTGTCTGATTCTGTAGCTGATACAATTTGAGAAATTTAGTATTAACGCTTCCATTAGGGTAAGCATAATCTAT
Source organism: Phoronis australis (assembly GCA_002633005.1). Lineage (NCBI taxonomy): Eukaryota > Metazoa > Phoronida > Phoronidae > Phoronis > Phoronis australis. The sequence goes on along the minus strand of NMRA01000624.1, from coordinate 223,038 downwards.
GTTTTGTGCAAAAAGAGCCATGCACCGTATCTGATACGTTGGGAGCAAGGGGGTCATCGATGATTTGAAAGGTGCACGGCCATCAGAAAGAAGAAGTCCCAAAACAATTTCTTGCAAAAAATCGAGGACTGGCTGTTGAGTGAAAGTTTTTTATATGATAAATCTCTCCTCCTTTGGCAGTATTTATGGCAAGTTTCATAATCCTCACTGTAGTAATATAAATAACATACGGTAGGTACGAAACGGCCTTGTGGGTAGTGTGCTGAAATTACTATTGGTGACAAACCATTGTTTTCTTTCACGACACTATATCCACCAGCATTACTAAACAAAATTAAATAAATATTTAATTTTTCCTCCGAGGAACAAATAGAAAGTTCAAAATCCACAGATTTTGGGTGTGAAAAGACTGGTTCAACATAGCTATAACATATATCTCCGTTGGGACACAGGTATTTTAAAAAGTATTTTTACCACTGAATCTCCGTAAAGACTACCTATGCGACAACTTTGGTGCAAATCGGCTGATTTCCACTTTGTCGGTGGTTGGCTGGTCCTCTCATGGGCCACTACTTAACGGGTTAAAATGGATTTCCCTGGAGTAATTGGAAATGATGGATGAAAACAATAATAGTGGTTCAAAATGGGCAAGATAGGTCATAAACAGCCGACTCATTAAGGTGAAAACATACAGTACAAAAACTAAGTGCCACCGTGTCAATTTGCGACGGATTTTAGTGAGACAACGACGTTAAAGAAATACGCACAGCAAAAGTGGTTTGTGTATTCATCGTATCAGTCGGATGGGAATTGTGACATGCTGAGTGCGACGAAAAATTCCTAGAAGGTATAATCCTGTTTATTCACGTGCAATGAAACAATAGAAGATTTATGTTGTAATAAAGTAAGAGTGAATCGAGATACTTACTTCTTTTTGGAGGTGTGAATTCTGGAACAAAAACATGTCCTCAGTTAATTAAAACTGCTGATTAATTTATCATCGTATTGCATTTAAACACTGTCTATGCAATGAAAAATACACTAATTGATTGTGCTATGATGACGTAGAATTACTAAACAAAACATTTGTACTATTCAAACACACAGCCGCTTTAAACGTGCGAAATATACCTTATCCTTAATCACAGGTTTGAAGTCGACATAACGGGCTAAAATTTCATGGTTTAGAATGTGCCTCATTCGGGATTGTACTGAAACCCCTTCGACCCCCACACCCCTCCACCCCCTCTACCCACGACCCACGAAACCCTTGACCCACGACCTGTGGCAATAGAGGTGTCTGTGCGCTTTTTACATATTTCATAATCTTATTACGTCGCTGGGCGACTTTCCCATAAGACAAACCTACAGGCGAGTCTGCCCTGGCTGAAGTCTGGTGATTGAAAACAGAAAGTGGCGTGAGAATGCCGATGGTCTTGAATAGCACTTGGGAAGAGAGAACGTTAACGTGAATGTACATAATTTCATATTTTTATTACTTGCTTTTTATTGTATACTCCTTTACAATAATATCCATACTGTACAACATTGAAATACTTTTTAGTTGACAGTTTATTTTTTCTGGTGAAATAACTGTGGTTTCCTCGCACTTTGCAATTCACTGAAGAGCAGACGAGACGATTGCACAACAATCTCCTCATTAGTGAACATGGGCAGAATACAGTACATGCAAGTTAAATGGACATATCGGGTATAATTGGACATGTTGAGGCAGTGTGGCCCTGAAACGCAAGTTGTCTTTAAACCTAGTTCAATTTCTTTTTCCATTCAGAGCCCAGGTTTTCGCCTCATACTTACCCGTCGTTGTCGACGGCCCTATACAAAAGCCGCAGAAAGCTTCGCAATTGGTTCTCGCAAAACCTTTATACAAGTGATTGGTGCACATATCATCTGGGTAAGCATCACAGTTGTCTTTTAAGTCCACACACGGTCGCGATCCTATGAAACGTCATCATTTGCTCGTTACCCATTCAAGTTATGGTTAATTCAAAATAAAACTATTTTAATGCCGCAAGCACACGTCCAAGTAAGTGAAAGCGATGGTAGAGAAAAGCCTACAGCAGCTATTTATTGCCTTCGAGTGATTAGATTGTGGGTTCATGGGGACTAACTCGAATGTAACTTATTTCAGTTCAAGTTACCTTACCCGCATTTTATTCACAATACCAAAAATCCGTTAACTCGAAGCCACTTTAGTATCACCTCAGTGTAAGGTTACCTTAATTTCATTGAAAAGTCATCGCAACTCAAGGCGTCCTGGAGCTCAACAGTAGCACCACATGATCTCTGATGTGTTGGAAACACCAATTACTTATTAACAGCATGAATTTAGTATTGTACCTGCCATTGTGTATGGCAATGTTAGAGGAGAGAGCCACCCAAAAAACAACCTATTTTGTATCAATTTAGATCGAGTAGTTCTGCTCGACAACGGCACGCTCGGTTGCGCTACCTGTCACCTGACGGCAGACGGAAGTGTTGAAATTATCCAATGACGTAATTGGTTTCACATGCAGTCTGTTCAGCATTTCACAACAAGGGTTACTGGTGTCAGCTTATCGCTTGAATTCATCGTTTAACACCAATAAATCATAAAACTTCAATGTAAAACCCTTAAAAATAGACCGAGTTCTTATAAAAACGTGTTGTTTTATTTCGCTGTTACGGATTTACTGGTATTTCGACACTTTGTAGCCTACAAAGTTTGGCAGGCCAATTTACCAAGGTCCGTAGCACTGAAGAGTTTGGGTCTGTTCGAAGATAAACTCGAAGTATTCTTCCGTGAAATACAGACAGGGGAAACTAGATCTGTGTTGCTATACTTGCATTTTATGGAATTCTAAACACACAAAACGCTGGTTATCCCGGCCAGTGGCTCGGAGCCCGATCAGGCCCGTAGCGGCCGCCGGGACTGACATGAACATAAACCAGCTTGAGTTGGAAACTAAACCTCTAGTCACGAAAAGATTACAGTGTATAATAGTGAGCAAAAGAAATAATGTGCACGTAATTATTTAAGTGAATTAGCCACGAAACTGAAAATATTCTTACTTTTCGGAGGCCGCGATGTCGGGTTCCCGTTCCACAGACCGTCAGGGCAAATGTTGTACAGTATGATTTGAATAATGTATTTGTATTTCTAAATAAAGATTCCGCTCACATGAAACCATAGCATATAAAATTGAGTAATTGTTTCACAACAGCTTTCTGTCAGCAACCACTGAAGTAGCATGCGCTCACATCGCCTCGGTGCCCGGTCATTACCTTACTTTGTTGCCGGCATCAAAAGCCGTTAACTAGTGGTTTACATTCACTGCTGGCTTCTCAAAACATTTGCACTCACGAACACTCCAATTACAAATTGTATTTAATGAGACAGACTTTGTCAAGAGCTCAGGCGACGGAGACTTCACGGGTCTGATCGTTAGGTTTCACAGGCTATCAGTTCGAACCCGAATACACTGATCAAGGAATACTGGAGAGGCGCCATGTACATGCACAGGCAACGGAACGTACATGTATGGAATGTTAATTGGTAGGCCGGAATTCGTCAGAGAAATCACTGTCGACGAAATACCGGCTGCAGACATGGAGATGTTTCACGTCCTCATACTTGCTATTCAGAGCATACCTTTCATTCTTCACTACCGCGAGTTTATTTCTAAGCATTTCGGGCTCTCCAGGAAGTCGAAAAAACGATATACAAGCTTCCTTCGCAGCTTCATACTTCGGACAAGCGGGAACGATGCACCGCAATATAGCGGCATTCACTCTGCAGACGAACCACTGACGTCGCTTCGTCGTTTGAGACCTGTATCACAGGTTAAGACGACACCTCTCGGCAAGATGAGGTCGACCGTATAAGAGGCGATGTGGAACGATTAAGACGGTAAAAAGGCTAACTAAATCGGGTGGCAATCTCCTTTAATGCCATTTTTGTTGAATCTGTTGTGGTTATTACGATTATTACTCTGAGGTCGTGGCATTATTATTATGTTGATTATAATGAGAATAATGGGTGAAAGTGGATGACTTGATCAAACTGGAACTAATTGGTCAAAAAGGCAATGTTGGGTCAGAACAAACGCAGCTTAATGAGTGGAGTTGCAGCCCTTTCATATTAGAAAAGGGCCAAACTGTTGCATTGTGATTATGCAGGCATCATTCAGTGAAAAAAATATTTCACCAAGCGAACGCGGGGAGGAACGGTCACGGTTATACGGGTTGCGTGCCTGGTTCCATTTATAACAGCAAATGACATAAAAAAATTACCTAACAACGAATTCTCCCAGATCAAGAACTTAGTAAAAAATGGATCAAAGACTCCGGTACATGTACACATGTAGCTGGAGCATAGGACAGTTTAAAAATTTGCCGCTACCTCGCCGCATGAAGTATTAATGATTTTGAAAGACAAAAAAACCTATCTTGGAAACTGTCTTCCAATATTTACTCTGGAAGAAGAAACAACAAGCACTCCACAATTGACAGGAGGTTGTGAAGAAAGATGTTTTGCTTGACAAAACTCAAAAGACCTGGCATTCTGCACTTTGATACTGCGTCTGGAGGGGGGAGGTGAAAATGGAGATCAAAGTGGCAGCACTCCTTGCCAACGAATACAGCTACTGTTTATTGGATGGGAATGATAGCAGCCGTGCCAAAAAATAAACACACATGTGTTTCCGGAAGAAAAGATGATGATTTTTCACACAACCCTAAGAGGAAGGTGGTTATCATACTCCTTAACCGCCGATTCTCTGTTCTGTATTCCGTGTCTACTATGTTCCATCCCTTTATAAGTAATAGAGCTCAACTAGTCTAAACTATAATGATAAATATTTTGACCTTGCGGAAATCTTAAATTCGTGTCGGAATTTTGGAGATTAAATTCTTCCAGGACCGCCAAGTCATACCTGCGTGCAAAAACCACGTAAAGACAAGAGAGCGCACCTTTTGGAATACAAATTGCGTCAGTTGTAAAACCTAGAAGTTGAAAAATATTTAACACGCAATAAAGTCGAGTTAAACTGGTGAATTTGTAAGGAATGTGTAATTTAACAAGTTCGTGAAAAATGTTCAGTCAAAATAAGGCAAGTTTTGAACAACTACCGATAAGCCACAATTATTACTTGTTTCGTGAAGAACAAAAATGTATTGATTGCTTTCCTTTAAATAATGGCAGATAACAATTAGGATTTGCCACATATTAATGCAAATGTAGTAAATCCGATCCAATGAGCTGTGTATCAAGTTCACTGATTGGCCAATCCTCATACATGTACCTGGCTGACTAATATCCGGGCATGCGCAATCGCTGAACCATTTCGGCTGCAGCTTCGCTATTGGAATTCAAGCCTAAGATAAGAAAACGTTTACGTCAGCTGAAATTTATTTTTATTTACTTTTCAGTTGAATGTCTTTGTTTGTGTTCATGAAATGATGCTTGATCGCAGACAAGTCTTTGTTTAATACTAGCACATTTTTACCGCGAACGGATATTCTGTAATATTTACAGGCATAGACTGACTTGTGATGGCAAAGACGAAAGAACATGGAAGAGTGACAGGTGGCGGAATAAAAAGATGATCTACGGAAATAAAGACGCCAAAGACGAGAATGGTTGTGAACATCGTGAGAAAGTGTGGATATAATGGGTGAAAGTGGACTAAATGTATCAAGAGGGCAGACATAACTCAAAAATTGACCTATTGTAATGGGCGAGGACAGACATGACAGTAGGTAGATGTTAGCATATGAGTAGTTGGTTGTACAAACGAATAAATAAAGTTAACCAAAGACAGTGAAGTGAGGAATCAACCAACAAATGAGAAGCCTCCGTAGCATCTCAAATACCTCGGAAACGGTATTACGCAACGTAAAACGGAGAGCGTTACCCAGAAGTCCTTGATAATAGCTCTGGATGTATTGAAGTTCTCAAATTTATTTTTTAAATGACAACTGAGCCACTTCCGCTTAAATAGCCAAAAGGCAATCCATGGTCGATTTAAACCGTGCAAATAAAACACGTAATACAGTTGAATTTAGACGTAAGGGACACGAACAACATGCGCTTGACTTGCACCCTTCACTAGTCAACTTTCAACAACAACGACCAAGCTAAACCCAATGGTGGATTTTGGTGAAAGATGAAAATGAGAAAAACAGCATCGTCCAAAAATTGTTTGAGGCCGAGGTGAACATTAACCCGCTCCAGGACATTTGCCGAATTAGAACGATAGTCACCGACTGCAACGATGTACATGTACATGTAAATGATGACGTCGACGACGACGATGAAAATGCAATATTTTGAAACACAGTTTTCTTCATCAACCAAAATCACTTGGGGAAAATATATTCACCACAGTGTCCATACCAACGTTAATAAAAATTTCGCCTCGTCCCCCTTCCACAAACTGACGTCCCCTTGTCCGTGAGTTCATACTGGATCTCGTTTACGCCAGTATCCATGAGCATAATTTATTTGTCTGTAATTCACTCTTTGTGGAGCATACATGTAAATGACGGCGTTTTTCCGCTCAATGAATTTTCCAGGCGTAGAGGGTTGTAAGCGTGTGATAACATCTGCATGCAGCTTCTTTGTTAACTGACAAGCACAGTGTCTTTTGTCTGTTATGACAACTGGCAAGCCAATTATCTACCAGGCTTATCACAGACCGCGTGTGAACACAGTCAAACCTAAAGCGAATTGGTACATTCGGAAGGAACAGATTGTCGTAACTTTGGTTGCAGTTGAGCGATTTTAGCAATTCAAAAACTAAACATCATCAGCATTTGACGCGAATTTCCGAAATGCTAATGGCTTATATTCAAATATGTTTTAACTTAACTTTTATTTTAGCAGCACAGCCCAGTGAGGGTAGATATGATCTTACTGGAGATTAGAGTAATTATCGAACAAAAGAGAGCTGACCACTCAATCATAAATGTCAGAATGGAGTTAATCAGTCGTGTAAGATATTAGCTACAGGGGTATTCTACCCAACTTTTTGTAATTGGGCTATAGAATCGAACAAGTTGGGGACAATGGGAAAACGCCGTTATGTATGTATAAGTCTTTGAAATCATATCACTGATGAATGAACTGTAAGCTAAATGCACCTTAGCTACCAAGGAATATCTTTCTGAATCCTATTTTCAATAATTTTGAGCCCATACATTAAATATAGTGCAATCAACTTACGTCACAGGCACCCAGACTCACTGACTCAGTGAGCTTTCTTTATAGAATTCTGATTTTGAACAAAGATTGCCGTAATACCTACACGTATGAAATTTCGCATGAAGCTTCTCAAAATGATTGCTTGTCAGTCACAAATGTGAGAAGAACTTTGAAACATTGTTTAAACGTTAAAAATACTTTGACACAGCGCATGCACATGTACTTTTGTTTTATCTGCAACTGAATTTCAAGCACAGTTATTTTTGATATGAAAATGTTGCCATTGTAAATGGTTTTAATGGCAATTTTAACTGCATTGTTGGAGCCAAACAAAGTTTTCCAAACTTTAAACATTTAGTTTAGGCTCGATTCGATTAATAACACATTCATTTGCTTATCCTTCAGGAATATGAAACGTTAATTTTGCAAAAGTTTGTCAAAGAATTGGAAAGTTGCCTGTTATTCCTTAGCGCTGGTTAAGTATTACTGCACAAGTGAATGGAGTAAGACAGAACATCTCATCTGAGATGTCAGTAAGGAAGGTCGCGTAAAATTGTACCACAGACAATGCATGTTACTGCGTCCTCAAAAAGGAATGCACTTTTACAAAGAACGTCAACCTTTACATACGAGTAAAATCTAGGAGCATGTGGCTCATTGAAAAAACACTTCCACAAACACGTCTCATAAAAACAGGCGCATACGAGCAAATACAGAACACTTGGCGATGGCTGTGTATTGCTAAAGTTGTCACCGTTTCAAACCGTATAGGCTAGCAAAGGCATCAAGATTCATTTTCATTTCACATCCCATGTGATTCATCCAAACTTACTTTTTGTCGGTAGTGTTGAAGGTGCTACGCAAAAGCCGCAGTAAGCTTCGCAATTGTCACTCGCCCAACCTCTGTACTCAGTGCAGAGTGTGTTGACTTCGCCGTAAGAAGCACAATCGACTTTATTCACACACGGCCGGGGTGCTGTAAAACGTCATCACGTGATCAGAACGTCATAAAATTCATTGCTAATTCAGAAAAAGTTCACATATTCAAACATAGGTTCTCGTATACACGCAACCGGTTACACGAGTGTTAAAATTCTACGCTTTAGTAAGTTCTGTTCGTACAGGTACACTAACAATTGATTGAATTATAGTTCGGTTCCACTGATACATTTTGGGCCCGCTGTGACTTACTCGAAGTCGCCCGATTGTAGCATCAATAACATTCACTTATTCGAAGCCTCCTTAGGTCACCTGAAGGTAAGGTTACCTTAATTCATTGGAAATACATGTATGTTGCAAACTTAAGGTGTCCTCGAAATCCCCTAAGCACTCGTTTTTCGCTGAAGTGTTGAAAAAACACTGGAGATGATCGATCACCTATGAAGAAACACTTTGTGAATTTTCATTGTTTGCATATGGATTTTAATAACAATTGTGTCAGTTTGGTGTAATTATTATTACTGTTGTTACCGTTAAGGGGCATACAGGTGTCAAAAGGACATACAAATATTACGGTATCCGGATAAACGTTAATATACAGAAAGTTCAATTCATATGGCATACGGGCCTAAGATGAGAAGCCGTTTACTTGATATTTATTTTATCCAATCCTTCGTTGACTGTCTTCTTTTGTGATCCTAATTTGGTGTTTAACCGCTGACATGCCTTTAGTAAGTGGTAACAAGTTTCTACAGGTAGCAGATATTTTATAATGAATACACTCAATGATTGTCATGTAATGACATATTTGAAAACGAAAAACCTTTTAGAACGAGACGAAAGAAATTTAATGATCGACGGAGATGACGACACCAACGACGAAGATCTGGGATCCGTTTAGACGTTAACTCGCCCAGCATAAAATGTAATTTCAGAGATACGCTTTTGATGTGAAAACGTGAATTGCTATGTTTCAAATGACAAAATCAACTCCCCAAACACGTTCCGCATACAAGTTACCTATCAATCAGCTGAGAAATGCGAGATGCTGTGTACAAAAGGTCAATGAATTAACAAAAAACTGATGTCACAGCAAATTATTATTAAAACGTATCGCTTAGTAATAAACCAACTACATGTAAATCCCATGCAAAGAAACAATTGTATAATGTTACGAAGTTGATAACAATAAGAATAAAAACCCGTACGTATATGTACTTGTCGTTGGCGTTGTAGCAACTGAAACCAGAATACATGTATGTACCAAAGTATTTAATTACAGCTGGTGCTTACTGTATCTTCTTCCGAAAACTATTTGTAAAAGCATTAAAATCCAAACACAATGTCTTCTTAACCTATACAGTTTGCGTGGACATGTTCACTACATTTTTCAAGGTCTTGGGTATACAAGTCGTGGCGTGTTGCGACATAAGTACATGTATGTTGTACGTGTACGACACGCTTTCAACACTGAGATCATGCCGATTGATATTCGTGTCATGTTGAGCAGCTATCTCGTTGAAGTACGCACAACGTAAAAAATGACACCGATATGCAGTTACATTTCTGATAGTTTAACTTGACATTTCATAACTTTCATTCAATGACCGAGTAATCGTACTAAATCTCTGTTAATGCTGCAGTTTGTTTTTACATCTTTCACTTGCCCACTATGTTATCGCAATGCAGAATTCAGCACCGAAAGTGGCGCAGGTGTCTATTGCATCTACATGTACACCCTGTCGAGGAAGTCACTGCCGTCAAACAGAATGATTGAGACAAAACTTGTGTCATTTGCAAAAATACATTATACTAAACAGGCAATAGTCTGACAGAACGTGCCTGTCAGAATATGGTCTGACAGTATTTTTAGTTGTATTGTTTTGTTTTGTTATTATGTTTGATTGGCATGACCCCTGAGTTAAGTACAGTGATGATGTAATTTGTTTACTACAAAATAGTGTGGAACTTTTCTAGAAGACTGAGGTCAGAACAGTGATGGTGTAATTTGTTTACTGCAGTATAGTGTGGAACTTTCTAGAAGACTCTAGCATGACAGTGATTAATGCAGTCTGGAATATTCTAGAGACTAGTACATGTTTGTAGAATGATTGGGTAGGTTCCAGAAAATTCTGGTATGTGCTTGAATTGATGAAAAGTTCTAGAACAATGCATTAGGCTATAAATACACAAGCACGGGTTTGTGTTAGTCACTTGAGTCCAAGAAGATTAAATCAGTGAGATCAAGTCAGTTCAAGAGAAGATCAAGTCAGTTAATCGGTGAGTTCAAGAAAGTTTATCAGGAGAACTACAGTTGAGTTGCAGTGAAGAGAATCAGCAGTTACAGCGATAGTCAATAGAGAGCCAGCTATAGAGACAGCAGGTTATTGAATCGAGTGTAACAGTTGCTGGAAGTGTCTCAGAAGTTCAACACAAGTCAAGGCTTCGCAGCACTGGCTGGAGCATAAACACACATTACCTCGGACGTTTTGTTTGAGTAGGCTTGTGAACGTACGGTCGGGATTAATAAAGGAATAACTCGAACCAGTCTTCGGTCAATCTTCGCACCGAAAGCTATTAGCACCGGTCTGTAACAACCTGCGCCCACCCACACACGGGGAAAAACGTGACAGTGCCTGTATTTTGAGAACCAGTTTGATGCCCGTTATTTAGTGGAGAAAGCTGGTTCTCAAAACTCGGACACGTTATATCAGACCATTGCCACTAAACATAAAATAATAGTTCAAAAATGACAAAAGGGGGAAATTGATTCCATGAGTTATAATGGGCTTAACAAGTTGAAAGGAAAACATCGATTCAAAGTGGACGTAATCAGATGAAATAACTATAGATAATACTGAAGTAGCAATATCTTCTAATCTAGATATATCAAAGGAAATATCTTTCAGATGAGGGCATATTTGCCATATAGCGCTTCTAATCTATGACTCGGCTAAAAACTCTGTAGGTGAATATTTTCATGACTTTGCAATAATAGACCATGCAATAACAACAAAGGAGCTTAAAATTCGTGAGGCTCTACACATCAGTTGGTGCAAGCCCAATCTCAATAGGCAACTGGCGCACCACAGGTTGTCATTGTTGGTCTACTTCATTGTCACTCCCTGTACCTGACTGTATCTGTGCTTCATTACTTGTTCCTGGGCTTAGCTAGGTGGCCACTGCATTCTCTCTTCTGATGATGGTGTTTGAATAAATGACACCGAAACATGTTAAGTCGACTTAAAACCGTTGTTGTTTTCTTTAACATATGCTGCCACTTGCTATCATGGACAACTGTTCTGTTTATTTTTACGAAGGTATACTGGGGTTCATTGATTGTTTTTTTATATGAACTAAGCATAATTGACGTGTTTTGTTCTGGGTGTAAATAGGAATTCATGGGACTTTTACAGGATGATCTTCTATTGTGCGTCTATAGTAAAGTCTGCTGGCTTGCTGGTTGATTTTATTAAATGGATTTTAAAATTAGAAAATACAGTGTATTTTGTATTTGTAAAATGCATGTCCTTGAGACGTGTTTGATTCTTCCTCTAGACTGAAGTTTGAATACATGTAAATAACGGGTTAACGATTAATTTTAAATGTTTTCTGTTTATTTCAGAAGGTTTCTTGGGGTTACTGAGGTTGGTATAGGAGTACACCGTTGATTTGTTTAAAATGGCTAAATAATATGAACTAAGAGTAAATATCGGGTACAATTATTAGTTCGTAGTCAACTTGAACTAAATGTCGATTCCCCTCAAAAACCTGCAGATTGAATTTTAGCTAAATAAAGGGCACAATGAATTGCTTTGAAACCGGCAAATTTTATTTCCGAAATTTGGCCTGACCTCTATGCCGTGTCGATTCCAACAGGAGTAACGATTTTCGTATACTGATTTCCCTTGTGTCTCAGAAAGCGTTTTCGTTAATTATGCAACTGTTTGAGATTTCTTAGTTGAAGATTCGAGGCAGTTGCCCTAGACTGAGTAGTTTCTGTAATCGTTTATGATTGAAGAAGTTTGCGGCATTGATTCATATAAGGTAAGTGGGTAATTGCCGTCTGTATTTTTGCATGTACATTGGAGCAATGCCTTTTCGTATCATTACGTACATACATGTAGTTGCTGCGGGTTTTCTGCGTGCAATATAGTTATATTGATCTGATCATTGTTATTTATTCGTTGCTATCGGCTTCAAATGCGCCGGCGAAGCTTGATCAACAAGAAATCTGAAATTCTTATTCGTCAAACACTGCACAGATATCAGAAGGCACAAAGTAAATACTGGTGTAACTGTACTTAAACATGGCCATTAATCAAAAAGTGTGGCTTTCATTTGAGAATACTTAATGCGTCCATGGCACTGAAACATTTTTGTAAGTGGAACTGCACGTATAAGGTCGGTGTCAACCCTTGAAAACATGCAGCACCTCCATGGTTTGCCAAGGGTGCAATCTCATTTTTAGTTACATAATACGGCCAAAATGGGTCACGACAATTAGCATCTTATCTGAGACTAACTATAGAAAAATTGTTCCGAAATGTTGCGTGAAATTTTATTCCACGGACAATGCATTTTCCTACATGCACAACAAGGGATGTGCCTGAACAAAGAACATAAACCTGTGCACATGACCAAAACAGGAGCATACGCCGTAATTGCAAAATTATTCTATAAATAGTTTAAATAAACAACTCACTATTTCGAATATGGGCACGTGACCCTAAATAGTGCGTGCATAGAGCACTTGGATATCATTATTTCTCACCGCATATTTTATTGTATGATTCAAGATAACTTTTTCCATTCATAGCCCTGGTGATCGCCTCACCTGTGGTGGTCGACGGTGGTACACAAAAGCCGCAGTAGGCTTCGCATCTTTCACTTGCCCAACTTTTATATAGGAGGCAGAGTGAGCTGGCTGGTCCGTAGCTAGCACAGTTGTTGATTTTATTCACACACGGGCGTGGTGCTGCAAAACGTCATTGGTTGATCGTTAAATCGTACAATTCATTAGTAATTCAGAATCAAAGCACATAGTCACAAAGATGCACAACTGATTACACGGATATCACGATTCTACATTTTAGTAGGTTCTGTTGGTAAGTATATAGAAACAACTGATTAAGCTCCATTTTGGTTTATGTGATTACATTTCGATCATTTTGGTGGCTGTCTCGAAGTCACCTGATCGTTGGGGCACCCCGAGAGCCTAACTATAAACACAAATTCTTTTATTCGAAGCCACCACAACGTCACCTTAGTGTAGATTAATTTAATCTATTAAAATTCGTCGTAACTTAAGGTGGCCTTTGGCTTACGTTTGCGTCACCTTCACTGAAGTGTATACAACAAATCTACTCGCAATATTGGATTGCTGATGAAGAAATATATTGTTGAAATTGTGATTGTTTAATGTATATATATAGATATTAAATAATATGTTGTGAGTTTGTTGTAATTATTATTATTATTGTTTTTATTTTTATTGTTAATACAATTATAATGGACACATTGGGTAAACATGTAAATAGTCATCAAGCTGGAAATAATTGGTCAAAATGGACGTTCTCCCCTATACGCATAATTAGGCGTTAATGTACAATGTTTTAATGCATTCCGTTTGGTACTAAAGACTAAGATGAGAAAACGTTTATTTAATACTCATTTTTATTCAACCTTGGGCTGACATTATTTGTTTGAGTTTCTAATTTTATGTTTGATCGTAGTCGCGCCTTCCTTAAGTGCTAGTGTATTTTTGAAGCAAACAGATACCGTATAGCAATTGGCATGTAATGGCAGAGATGGAAATGAGAGCCAGTGAGAGAACGAGATGTGGCGAAATACAGAAGCGATCCACGGAAATGATGAAGCCAACGACGAGGATGGTTGTGAACATCCGAGAAAAAACATTGTGGATCAAAATGGACAAAATATATCAAAGTAGTCAGAAATGGATCTAATGGGTCAGGCAGATATCTCAGACGTCAGAGGATTTCTCAGAACGTACATTGTACATGCAATTTAGATATGGGCTCTAGACGTGAAAACCTGTTTCATTGATGGCATAAACGATTTAAGACATCACTGTACAATAGCTGGTGAACCAACAGCGGTGAAGCGAAGAATGAAGTCAAAAATGAGATCTACTGAACTATCTATCACAACAACAAAAGTCTGTAATGAGAAACGGATATCATGCGTCGAAAAATGATTGAGGAGGCCACTCAACATTTCAAATTTCCGAAACTTCTGCTTCAAGTGGCAGCGAAAAATCAAAAAAACACCACAACATCACTTTGCGGTTAATTTCAATAAAAAGCAGCCCTCGAAATACGTTCATCATAAAAGATTTTTGTAATTTCCATGTCAATCAGATCAAAAGAGTGACATGCGTTTTTACAAACTGTCAAAGAATTTAGTGGCACAGCAAAAATTCGAGGCACGTATCGCTTAATAATTCACCAAATATACAGTAAAACAGTTGAGGCATGTTATGATTTTGATAGCAATAAGCGTGACTCCATATACTCACGTGTACTTGTCGGTAGCGTTGTGGGAACTGAAACGATAATACGTGTGTGTACATACCTCGCTAATGAGTTACAGTGGGTGATCAACGTGTCTTCTTATGATAAATACTCTATGTAGAAGCATTCAAGTTAAAGTGTAATTTCATGTTACTTAAAATATTAACATTACTATTTCAGTTGTCAATGCCTTGAGTACAAATCCTGGAGCTGGAATCTAATCTCTGAACTAGAAACGAACTCCAAATTGTTTCTGGCAATTTCTCTGCTACTTTTGTGCAAACTCAAGATAAGTGCAGTTCGCGCATATGGGTTTCTAGTTCAAGTTTGCAATTGATGACCCTTGTATTCGCACCACAAACTCGAGTAAAAACTCAAAATTTCTAGTTTTTAGCCTTAATGCTGGATTTATGAACTGCCAACTAAGACGTACATGTAAGTCATTATGTACTCGAGGATAGAGGAATGGACACTTATGATAGGCGTACGCAAAAAAGAGCAGAAAAATGAAAACATAATTTCTAGTTCCATTTCGAGTAAAAATATTAGAACCTGGGCCCTGGTCGTGGCACATATTGTATATGTACACGAGAGATTTTAACAGAGCGTGCCAGTTGGTAGCCTTGGTACAAAGCCGTATATAAATATATAGCTTTGCACCCATGTGGGTAACAAAGTGGTAAGATAAAATCTGACACAAAATTAGTGTCATTAAAAACTACAGTATTCCTTGAGTAAACTTAATTATTCAACGGTGTTGGAAAAACTGGCGTTCTACCGTTATTCTGCTGCTAAATTGTGGAGCGATATTTAGCGACTGCTTTCGGCGCCAAGAAATATTGCGTCACCTATTGACCAGTTTCTTTTTTCGCCAATTCTTCAATAAACTGTTGTTGTTTCACGAGATTGCATACATGTCACAACAAAGTATCCGAACTGGTTTCACTTCATTATAAGTTTTTAGAATTTTGATACCGTAAAAACGAATTTCAGAAGAAATTTTGCTGCTGCTAAGCTATCACCATCTCCTGAGAGATGTCGCAAAAATTTAGGAAATGGCGCGTGCGCGTAACACGAGCGTATTGTTTTCAAAACGACGACATACTTTACATGGTTAGAAAAGGCGGAGAGTTTCGCAAAAATGACGTTTATTGCATTGTTTTTCACTGTTAAAAACGGCTGCAACGGGCAAGGTGAGTGTCTGTTGATTCCCAGACTTTGCATGTACCCCGTCCGGTCTTTAGCTTTACATGTTGATACAAGTTTCACGGCGAGGGGGTAGAGCAGAACTACCCTGGCTGTGTGCAATTCCGATGTCTACGGAAAAAATACACACAATGGTACCTAGATGTTTTGACGACAGTCTTCATACAGCTAGCTGGCTGGCTAGCCAATTAGTTGATATTTCATGATCACAAAGTTAAAGTCCACATAACATAGTATTTTGACATTGAGAGTTAGTAATATTTTTATCCGATACGCGTTGAATCTGTCGAGGAAATACGGCCAAGTAATAATGTTTTCCGTATTCATCTCCTGCACTACTTCAACATTGACCTCTGAACCTGAAGGTTCAAAATGTAGGTCAATGTCGACTCGACGTCGTTAGCCGGTTAGATCATCAATGTTTCGGAAAATAGCTTAAAATAATTCAATTGTAGCAGTGTAAATACCACTTAGCGTGCCACCAGGTCTCAATCGTAACACCTGGAACAGGACTGTTACTTATATGACAATTATATTTCAATTTCTATATATTATATCGTCTGCAACTCAGGCTCCGATTCGTCGTCAATATCACATATTGTTGTTATTGAACTATTTTCAGGCGATGTTACAAGTTCAATGCAAAGTTACCCTTGTTTTCATCTTTGTTATCTATTTTCAAGTAACAAGTCGTTACATTTACAACTGTTTCTTTTACTAAAGAAAACTTTCAACCTAACACGCAAGTACATACATGTACATACGCGATCCGCCAAGTGAACTGTCAGAGTGAAGCATAAAATTTGCGAAAAACTGAAAGAAACTTAGGAATTCGAAGCGGATGGGATAAATACGACATTATTCCTCGTATCGAAATGCGGAATAATGCCTCGTGGGATATTACTTCATGTACGCCACTCTCGGTACGTTTTTTGCATTTGTTGTCGTAAAATTATATTTCGGATTTTTTATTCCATGACCATATGATGATACCGAACACGAGCAAGTGCGGCAAGTTTTTATTACATCTGAAAAATGTTCACGATTTGAACGTAGTGTATAGATCTGCACTGAAATAGGCACATGTGTGTTTTGTACATTGTAGCTACACGCTGTCGAGGTAACGGAAAATACATTAGTTGATTGGGCTGTGGTTATATACATGGAGGACGGTTATGACAAACATAGTACCATTTGAGTATACATACATGTATAGGGCCAATTAAACAAAAACACCTCGCAAAATAACCTGATCCCAAGAACATGTCAATGGTTCAAATTTGACCTAACGGGTAAATATTTATTTCAGGATTCAAAATTGATCTAACAAGTGAAAATGGAAATTTCGGGTCAAAGTGGACGTAATCAGCCGAATAAACAAAGGTGGTTGAAAGGTTATGTTGGTAATCATACATTTTACTCACAGTAATTTTAGAGATAATTTTTATTCCCAAAGGTGCTTTAACATTGAAATCAGTTGTATAATTAAACCTGGTTTGAATCCTGTTCAAACATAACCGAAATCAGTTTCAATTTCACCATCGAGTTTTATATTCCTCAGATCTGATATCAGGTTTATCTTTAGACCTGGTCCGATCTAGGTTGAACCTGAATTAAGATGTGTACGTTATACAGTACATGTACTTCGTGTGTTCAATTGGGCAGCTACACGGTTCCGCAGTTTGCATCACCTACTGTACACAATTCTGCAAGGAGGACTAATTTCAACCTTCGACGATGTAAATATAAAAGTAGACGGTTAAGCTTCGAATGTGTAATTATGACTCAACAAAAACCCATTGAACGTGCAGGCGTCGTAGTCGTAACCATTGAGGATGGGGAACATCATCTGCGATCTTATCAAACACTGTTTCATTTTTCATACTGAATTCCAATTTCTGTTGCCCCAGTAGCACATTTAACACGATCCCTGGTCCGCACAGCGAATAAAGCAGTACTGGTTTAACTATTAAACATGGTTTTTTAAGCCAACATGATGAACTCGGTTGTATGAGTAATTTCAGATTAATTGATCGTTACACAGTTTAAAGCCGACTTAAGCCATGTCAGTAACAACGACGTCGACAACGACAAAGAGGCATGATGAATTAAAATCGTAATAAAAACACAGGAATGCAGAAAATCAAAAAATTGCAAAACACAATATGCCACAATAAAGGTGTTTATGGCCTATGTTGTGACATTAGTGGAGAGGAGTGAAAAGCAATGGATGTCGTGGCCGTTGGAGATGAAAACTTCCACGATGAAGATGAAAAAATATAACAGGAAAAAGTATTACTCCTCATATTACTCCACTTCTGGAGAAGATATATTCAACACAGTGTCCAAACGAAACGTAGTGGAAATTACATTGTCCTGTTCCACTACCCATAACTGACGTGCACTCGCCGATCAGTCCATACCGGATCTCGTTTATGCCAGTATCTACGTGTTGGACAGTATTGTTTGTGGCTCATACATGTATGTTGAATATCGCTGTGTGAAATTACATCATTGAAGAAAAAGGGGTTAGCTAAATATGGAACATAGCTACAAAAGAATGTCTTTCTTAAATTCTATTTCAATATTAATAATACAACCATTAAATACTTATGCATGAAGATCACGTACTCTGTATGTAAGCAATATATGAATGTGGGTATGTTTATATGTATACACAAACATGTATCAGTAGATGTAGATGTAGCTGTATACGTATAACTACTTAACTATATCTGCATTTATATGTACATGTATGTGTGTGCGTGTGTGTGTGCGTGTGTGTGAGTGTACATACATGTACATGTAAAACATTCTTGATGGTAGAGCCACCAAATTACTGCACTCATTGTACCCTGACTGAATGACTGACTGGTTTCCTTTCTGGTAGACTCCTGATTTTGATAAAAAATGTCGTAAGATCTGCAGATATGAAAATTAGCAAGGAACTCAGTTGCCGGTTGAATGAAATAGTCCCAAACTGGGACTCGGCTAAGTTCCCAAAATCCACTGCGTGTTTGTGGACTTGTGAAAACACTGACTGTCCTTTCTGATGCTGTTTTAGTTTCATTACTAAGTCAAGTTTTGGCTTCCATACAAATCGAGAGTGAACTGGACGTTGAATTCTCAATATTATCGAAAATTTACATGTATAGGGATCTCTTCATGCAAAACTCCTAACTTAAGGACCATGTGCCTAGTTATTTTCATTGAATTCAGGGCTCAATTTTATTGATATTGTTATAAAATGTCTTTAATCAAAAGGGGAGATCATGATAAAGATTAAATGACAGGAAACGATTACATCTGTGGGTAAACAAAGACGCAAACAGGAAAAAGATTTAGGGAACTTTTTTGAGTCCCTAATTGGGACTGTTTCATGCAACCCGGCATTGGTGTCTTTTGCCTGTCAGTAACAATAGTCTCGCAAAACGGGTTTGGAAAAACACTTAGATCAAGTGCATATACACGTGTTTTATAGGCAACTTCATTTTAGGCACAGTCACTTTCAGTTAAGTTTTGTTTCCAATTTTTTTGCTCTATTCATGGCCGATTTAATTGATAATATATTACTCGTTTGTTTATCTTTCACCGAAGGAAACTTTGCAGAACGTCACTGAATTGTTACATATTAGTGCGCACGTGAGGCAAGCTGGATAGAACATCTAATCTGAGATATCATTTAGGAAATAAGCTCTCGAGTCCCAAAAATTCCACAGACACTGAATCCTCCTGTATCCTCAACAAAGAATATGCCTCTACAATTAAGGACACCAACATTCACATACGTATAAAGTTTGCAACCATGCCTCTCATCGCGAAACGCTCAAATAATAAATGGTCATAAAACGCTTGATTAGGATATTGGTACGCATTCCTACATGCAAATCTAGTTATGGCTTCAGTTACTGCTAAACTTACATGTTTTATCGCTTCTATCCGTGTAAACTAACAGAAGATTTAAGATTCCGTTTCCATTCAAAACATAGGTGATCTCCTCACACTTACCTGTCGTTGATTGCCCTATGCAAAATCCGCAGTAAGCTTCACAGTTTTCACTTGCCCAACTTTTATACCTCGTGCAGAGTGTGTCGACGGATCCGTAAGAAGCACAGTTGTCGGCTTTATTCAAACACGGTCGGGCTGCTGTAAACGTCACCAGAAAATCGCTACGTTATAAAATTTACAGTTAATTCAGTGAAAACTCGTGTTATCCCGCGGTGGCTGAGAGCTCAACTTACCTTCACCTTCTCTGAAGTATTGAAAAAGCAAGTTGCGATGTTTAATTCTTTGAAATGTAGTAAAAAATAATTGTTATTGTTTTGAATGTTATTTTAATATTAAAATACTCTTTCTGAATTTCTAGAAGTTATAACTTTAATCGTTATTATTATTATAGGGGGCGAAAGGCTTAGAATGAACGTGGTCATCAAAACGAAAACAAATGCATGTAGAAAAAGACCTAGTACACTATCTCAAAAGACGTTAATACACAATAGATTAATGAGGTTCAGGGTGTTTCGATCTTAAGTGGGAAAATGTTCATTAACACCTATATTATTCCAACGTTGGTTGCCTGTTTTACTTTGAGATATAATTCGATTTTTGATGATAGACATGCCTTTGTGAATTGCCACCACCTTTCTACCGCGAACTGATATATATATACACGCATCGATTGGGAATTAAAAGCTAGAGATGAAAATGAGTGCAGTTTAGAGATCGACATGTGGCGAAACGCAACAATGATCGACAGAGAGGACGACGACAACGACAAGTATGGTTGTCGATATTATTAGAGAAAAGTAGCATAATGGATTGAAGAGGATATCGTGAAACATAACGAGAACTATTCGCATGAAACAGTAATGGGCCTAAGAAGACGTCTCTTGTTACATGTACCTGTTTGGACGTCAGTGTGCAGGGCTTAAAACATCTAGGTTGAACCCACGGCAGTGAAGCGAGGAATCAGAAAATAATGCCCCGGAACATCTACACCATCACAAGAAACGGTAAAGCCTTGTGAAAATGGACAGCATTCTTGGGATAACGATTCGGTGGAACAGTGCACAAAGCGAACTTCTTTTCTTTCAACCGAAAATTCCAAAATAACTACCACAGTAAACTATTCGCCGAACGTATCTCTCGTGGGTACTGTACTGTAACTCATTAGTCCGATAACTTTAACAAGAAGTTCAGCATAATCGCGGTAAACTTAAGATGGCTATGCTCGCAAAAATTCACAGGACGGCCATTGTGACAGACTCACAAAGCATGTTGCGCGAACTACAGCAGAGCCACATAAAACCCACCTGGAATCCCTTGTCTGTATTTTTTCGCCGGGTCATGCAAGAGTTGTCGGTAACAAAAGGGCTGACAAAGTTGCGGGAGTGAGCCTTGGAGATGGGTGAGGCAAAGGTGCTTACTGCTCTGGATGAGAAGCGGGAAGAGGAAACTGGGGAAACAGTCGAAAGATTGTGACAGTTTGGTGTAGACAAGAGAACCGCATCAAAGTCTACAATAAGAGGAATCTGGCGGAAAATCCAGAATCAGCATCTTACTGGAACAGTTAGTCTAGGTGTTCTGCGTGAGCTTCTGAGGTGGAGGACTGAGCATATATGGATGTGCCCAACATGTTATGACGTCGATTCTGCACCCAGATAACCCACAAATTATATGCATTACAGCGTTTCAATGAAATTCACTTCACCATTCGCAAGAGCAATATCCAACCACCACAAGCATGATTGCAATGAACACGAATTACTAAATTAAATCTCACCTGTAAAGCAGTAAAAGCTAGCCGTTTCAATGCACAGTCCAATTGATATCCTCTCACTCACCTGTCGCTGTTGACCGTCCTATACAAAAGCCGCAGTAAGCTTCGCAGTTTACACTTGCCCAACTTCTATACCTCGTGCACAGTGTGCTGACGTGTCCGTAAGAACCACAGTTTTCTACTTTATCCACACACGGTTTCGGTCCTGTAAAACGTCATCAGTTGAGCGCTACATGATCAAAGATATTGCCAATTCAGCGAAAACTCGTGTTAACTTACGTTAGCATCGAGCTCGTCTTACCACCACCTTCTTTGAGGCTCTGAGGTGGCGAAAAACTCTTGGCAATATCGATTTCTTATAACACATTGTTGAATTTTCCATTGTCTATGAACGAATGTTATTAATATCTTTGTTGAGTTCGTTACAGTTATTTTTGTTTTTTATTACTACTACTGCTGCTACTGCTGCTGTTTCTGTTGCTACAACTAAAACTATTGCTATTTATAATATTATTATTATTATTATTATTATTATTATTATTATTATTATTATTGCTCTCTTTATTGCTTTTATACAGTTATAATGAACATAGATGTTGAAAATGAACATAGTCATGAAAATGAAAATAGTGAGTCAAATTGGACGTATTACAATCTCCGAATAGACGATTAATAAACTGTAATATCGTGCAGTCCACTGAATTTATGCCTTAGATGAGAATACGTTTATTGATACTTGTTTTGATTTGAATTTTCGTTGACTGTTTCCCTTTGAATTCTTTGCTTGGTGTGTGATCATAGACATGCCTTTGTTAATTGCCAGCACCTTTCTATCTAGAACTCATATTGAGTAATAATCAAACGGTTCGATTTACATTTCCAAACATTATACGATTATTCAAGTTCAGTCCAATTAATAATGTACTCGCTTGTTTATCTTTCACTGAATATGAAACAATAAATTTGCAACATGTTGTTATTGAATTAGACTGGTGTCCCTACTCCTTGATATTGGTTACAGTGCTATACTGCACATATCACTAGGCAAGTGTGTCGACCCAGACATGCCATGTCTGGGGCGACTCGCTTGTCTAGTAATATGTCTGAGATATCATTTCGGGTGATTGCTCCCACAGAGTCGGGTAAAATCGTGTTCCACGGACACTGAAACGTGATGGATGGTCAACAAGGAATGTTTTTGTACAAAAGATACCACAATGCACATACGAGTAAAACTTGGCATTACGCGGCTAATTGCGAAATACCCAAATAATTAAAATTCATTAAAACTCTTGATTTTGGACACTACCACATTGTTCTGCATGTAAATATGAGCATAGTATTGTGAGCTTTGGACTATGCCTGCGGTTTATGCTAATTTTATCATCGTTTGTAGCCGTACAGGTACATGTATATATAGATTACCAGAGCGTTAAAGTTTAGGCAGTCCTCACAAGTGTAATCACTTGACTGATTTTCTTTCTAAGATCCTTATTTTGAGCCCAGATTGCTGTAAGTGATATGGAATTTCTCAGAAAGCTTTCAAATTCGTTTGCCTGCCGGTTATAAAAGTGTGAAGACTTTTGCTAAAGGGTTCAAAAAGTCTTAGATGTAGAGCATACATGTACATTCACGTGTTCAAGCTGCAACTTGAATTTAATCTCAGTCGATTTCAGTTGAAAAGTGTTACCACTTTACCTGGTTTTAATGGGAAGGTAAAATTAACAGGTTTAAGACAAACAAACGTGTTGATACACTATTGAGGTCCGATTCAATTAACAATTTACTAGCTTTCTTTCTTTCAACGAACATAAAACATTAAACAATCTGCAGTTCGTTACTGAAATGTACTGCTACCTATTATTCCTCAGTAGATGCATTTTAAGTAGAAAATGCGTCACGCATAACAAGACATCTTATTTGAGACATCACTTCGAATAATTGCTCGCAAAAAATTGTATTCCACGGGCAACGTATGTTTCTGCATCCTCACCAAGTGGTGTGCCTGCAAACAAGACACCGACCTCAACATACGAGTGAATCTTAGCTGCATACGCCTCATTATAAAATACTTTAATAAACGATTTCCACAAAAACGCATGAATTCGGATATGTATACTTCTTCTATATACATGTACGTGCATACATGTTGAATTCGGCTATGGCTGGTTATTCCTATGAGCGTCTTTAAACGTTCACATTACCAAAGAATTCGAGAAACTTTTGTCCATTCAGAACCCAGACGATCGCTTCACACTTACAGTACCTGTGGTTGTTGACGGTCTTTTGCAAAAGCCGCAGTAAGCTTCGCAGTTGACAATTGACCACCCTTTATACTTTGTGCAGAGTGTGTCGACATCTCCGTGAGAAGAACAGTCTTCGAGTTTATCCAAACACGGTCGGGATGCTGTAAAACGCTATCAGTTTTTCGTCACAAGTCAAAATTTATTGTTAATACAATGAAAATTTGTTTAAACTAAAGGTGGCCTCGAACTCTGCCAATTGTGCTCTTACCCCGTAAAGTGATGCCATCTAGGTGCAATTTTAGGAAGTTACTTTTTACATTGCCATCTGGAGGATTTTTTGATGAACGAACAGGAAACGTGGCCAACAATTTGTGTTCCAATTGTATTCAAGTTTGCATACGTTCCAGTTTAAACGTGAGACTTGTCTGCAAGTGACAATTTATCGCGTTGCTCTAACATTTTAACGCGTTTATACGCTAGTATAAGTCTGTGTTCAGCCAAGGGGGTAACTTTTTTCGATAGATAATCTGAGGTCATTTCCATTTACATGTAACGACGCAGACTAGCATGTGGATGATTTCTGGACAGTTGCGTACATATATTTAGTTGATTTGTTATGTTGTGATTCTAAGGGCGTTTTAGGCAATACAGAATAAGTTTACCAGTTTGAAGACTGTGTGGAAAACCAATGAACAGATTGATTGTGGACTGGTCAGTCTGGACTTATATAACCTAGATGAGAACGCTCTGCACAATCTATTCAATGTTACGACACTTCCAGTTCCCCATCAGACAGTTTCAAACAACAAGACTTGGCGCCCAAGCCTCATCTGCAACTACTGAAGATCAACGCTGAATACAGGTGCGTGTGAAACACACTACAACAAGTTAATTTACATGTATGACCCAGTTGGTAACAAAATGCCCCGGCGTGTGCTCTACTTATCTATAAGACATAAACTTTTGGCAGTGAAATAATTCTTTCAGGAATTTCTCTATGAAGAAATAAACAACCAGCACCAACTCGGTTACACAAAATGGCGAATAGACTGATTTACACCTACCTTCAGTCGGGGTCACAAGAGGGGTCGTGGCTGAAACACGACACGAACTAATCAATGCATTAGAATAACTAGTGAGGCAACTCTCACACGAACATTTAGTGTTTCAATACTCCAGTGCTTATGCGAGCCTACATGTACAATGTAATTTTGACCATCTCATCCTAATAAATAGTATCCTGCCCGACGTCTATAAACGCGCTCTCGCACTGTGCTATTAGGGACAGAAAACTGGAAAATGGTATTTGAATAAAAGAGTTGATATTTAATTAATCAGAATTTGTTTCACATTGAAAAATAAATTATTTAAAACACCAATAGGTCTGAAGTTTTTTGAAGAAGAATGACTTGACAAACACAGACAATTTTACTGAAATTGTGTATCACATCTTCAGATGGAGTCGACTCAGTAGTTATTACTTGTCTTATTATTGGAAATTATTTACCGCCGTGTAATCAGGTGTAAGCGATAGTCAAAACCCTTAGCCGAACTTAAACGCATTTGTCCTTTGGTAACTCTAGCACTGATACACAATTTCAACACACCTTACGGATATGCCTTTGTTGTACCCAATACCAAAACGTCCCTGTCCTGCTGTGCACATATACAAATTGCAAAGGTTGACATTTTTGGCAGCCATTTTTCAACACTATGTCGACAATGTTTCGAATTTACCGTACTCGCATAACACCAGTTCGTCCGTTTGCACGCAAATTTTGCATGGGCTTGCGCATTATTTTTGTGTTGCGTTGCAGTTTTTGACCGGTTTTGCAGCGAGTTGATTCTTATTCGGTTAAGTCACATGAGTCTGAATATATTTGTATAATAAAAGACTAACCTGTTAGAGTTATCCAAAATATGTGCACGTACATCTTCGGAAAAACGACCTCTGCCACAGTTTCGTGACGCTCGTGTGACGTCATTTTTTTGGTAGACGTCTAATGATTTCATTTGAAAAAAATACATAAACAAAACGTGATGCAATTTCTGCCTGCAAATCCATAACATTAAATACAGGCAGATTAACAATCACAATAACAACAACAAAATTTATAGATTTATGTTTTTTTAAAAAGATGACTACTGACAGATGTTAAAATTACAAAACACAATTCCTGTGGTATAAAAACCTGATTAAAAAACACATACCAACACAGAGACAATATTACTGAGTATTGTAGCTAAAATAGAATTTGCTGTTACAGTATAAATTAAAGTGGATATTATATCTATTAAACATACTCATATCCAAATTAAGTTGATGCGACCCATGAGACTAAAATGAAAATTGATTATTAGGTAAGGTGTGCTAAATTGAGTTGACGCCAACAATAGAATCAAGAGCATGGAAGAGTTTGACACGATACATCTGATTGACAGGACATTTGAAAATTACATTGAAATTTTTGAGAATTAAGGAATATACCACCTCGCAATTTATTAAACATTTTTTTTTCACTTTAGTGATTGTTATGACATGTAGTTATTTGGACTGTATGAAACTAAGATTACAGATATCTTTTGACGGCAAGGTTTAAACTGTGTGCAGTGGAGAAATCTGGTTACCAATATGTCGTACCTGTGATTGGCCACTTCATTATTATATGGCAGCATTACAGGACGTCTGCAAAGGAATGGAGGTAGCCATGTCCAGATCAGGAGGGACATTAGAGGATTTTTAGAGGTTGGGCAGGTTACATCTGAACAGTTCGGCCTTTTTTCGTCGATGTATAGTCACCACTGGGTGAGAAAGCAGCTGGGGAAGGTTCATTGCTTTTATCGTAAGCGTATGGGTTTGCGGAGTTTTGAATGTGTAGCGCCGTCATCTCACGTAATTCCACGAAGAGCAGACACCACCTGTTTTCCAGTCGAAAACTCATTTATTCTGAAACCCCTTTGACACCCTCGACCCCCGCACCCTGCAACCCCCTNTGATTTGTTATGTTGTGATTCTAAGGGCGTTTTAGGCAATACAGAATAAGTTTACCAGTTTGAAGACTGTGTGGAAAACCAATGAACAGATTGATTGTGGACTGGTCAGTCTGGACTTATATAACCTAGATGAGAACGCTCTGCACAATCTATTCAATGTTACGACACTTCCAGTTCCCCATCAGACAGTTTCAAACAACAAGACTTGGCGCCCAAGCCTCATCTGCAACTACTGAAGATCAACGCTGAATACAGGTGCGTGTGAAACACACTACAACAAGTTAATTTACATGTATGACCCAGTTGGTAACAAAATGCCCCGGCGTGTGCTCTACTTATCTATAAGACATAAACTTTTGGCAGTGAAATAATTCTTTCAGGAATTTCTCTATGAAGAAATAAACAACCAGCACCAACTCGGTTACACAAAATGGCGAATAGACTGATTTACACCTACCTTCAGTCGGGGTCACAAGAGGGGTCGTGGCTGAAACACGACACGAACTAATCAATGCATTAGAATAACTAGTGAGGCAACTCTCACACGAACATTTAGTGTTTCAATACTCCAGTGCTTATGCGAGCCTACATGTACAATGTAATTTTGACCATCTCATCCTAATAAATAGTATCCTGCCCGACGTCTATAAACGCGCTCTCGCACTGTGCTATTAGGGACAGAAAACTGGAAAATGGTATTTGAATAAAAGAGTTGATATTTAATTAATCAGAATTTGTTTCACATTGAAAAATAAATTATTTAAAACACCAATAGGTCTGAAGTTTTTTGAAGAAGAATGACTTGACAAACACAGACAATTTTACTGAAATTGTGTATCACATCTTCAGATGGAGTCGACTCAGTAGTTATTACTTGTCTTATTAGTGGAAATTATTTACCGCCGTGTAATCAGGTGTAAGCGATAGTCAAAACCCTTAGCCGAACTTAAACGCATTTGTCCTTTGGTAATTCTAGCACTGATACACAATTTCAACACACCTTACGGATATGCTTTTGTTGTACCCAATACCAAAACGTCCCTGTCCTGCTGTGCACATATACAAATTGCAAAGGTTGACATTTTTGGCAGCCATTTTCCAACACTATGTCGACAATGTTTCGAATTTACCGTACTCGCATAACACCAGTTCGTCCGTTTGCACGCAAATTTTGCATGGACTTGCGCATTATTTTTGTGTTGCGTTGCAGTTTTTGACCGATTTTGCAGCGAGTTGATTCTTATTCGGTTAAGTCACATTAGTCTGAATATATTTGTATAATAAAAGACTAACCTGTTAGAGTTATCCAAAATATGTGCACGTACATCTTCGGAAAAACGACCTCTGCCACAGTTTCGTGACGCTCGTGTGACGTCATTTTTTTGGTAGACGTCTAATGATTTCATTTGAAAAAAATACATAAACAAAACGTGATGCAATTTCTGCCTGCAAATCTATAACATTAAATACAGGCAGATTAACAATCACAATAACAACAACAAAATTTATAGATTCATGTTTTTTTAAAAAGATGACTACTGACAGATATTAAAATTACAAAACACAATTCCTGTGGTATAAAAACCTGATTAAAAAACACAAATCAACACAGAGACAATATTACTGAGTATTGTAGCTAAAATAGAATTTGCTGTTACAGTATAAATTAAAGTGGATATTATATCTATTAAACATACTCATATCCAAATTAAGTTGATGCGACCCATAAGACTAAAATGAAAATTGATTATTAGGTAAGGTGTGCTAAATTGAGTTGACGCCAACAATAGAATCAAGAGCATGGAAGAGTTTGACACGATACATTTGATTGACAGGACATTTGAAAATTACATTGAAATTTTTGAGAATTAAGGAATATACCACCTCGCAATTTATTAAACATTTTTTTTCACTTTAGTGATTGTTATGACATGTAGTTATTTGGACTGTATGAAACTAAGATTACAGATATCTTTTGACGGCAAGGTTTAAACTGTGTGCAGTGGAGAAATCTGGTTATCAATATGTCGTACCTGTGATTGGCCACTTCATTATTATATGGCAGCATTACAGGACGTCTGCAAAGGAATGGAGGTAGCCATGTCCAGATCAGGAGGGACATTAGAGGATTTTTAGAGGTTGGGCAGGTTACATCTGAACAGTTCGGCTTTTTTTCGTCGATGTATAGTCACCACTGGGTGAGAAAGCAGCTGGGGAAGGTTCATTGCTTTATCGTAAGCGTATGGGTTTGCGGAGTTTTGAATGTGTAGCGCCGTCATCCCACGTAATTCCACGAAGAGCAGACACCACCTGTTTTCCAGTCGAAAACTCATTTATTCTGAAACCCCTTTGACCCACTCGACCCCCGCACCCTGCAACCCCCTCGACCAACAACCGTCTCGACCATCGACCCACGGTACACGACCCCTTCGACCCACGCCCCACAACATGTAGACGCAGGCTATACAAACTCGACTCCATCTAGGTTGCAGGACCAGAGACTCGGACCATGAGCTAAGCTGGATTTTCTCTGCTTTTATGTACTTAAAAAGTCGTTTCAGCAAGTTTGGAAACAAAAACATAAAGCATAAAGCGACCACATCAAATCAAAGAGCTACATGTACCAACGTTACAAGTGTCGGTCCCGAAAAAGTGTAATCATCTTGTCTGCTCTTTGAACAGTGAATGGTAGATTTAAACTACTGTTTGGGAGAGTGAGAGGAACTTTATATGTATGTAATTTATTCAGTAAATACCGTTTAAAAACAAACTGTTAACTAAAAAACATAAACCCAAGGTAAACTATATGGCAAGCGCGTCGAATAGATATCGATAGATAGCTGTTTCCATTGTTCACTTTGTTTTTCTTTCTTTTCATAAATATATCAGCAAGCATTAATGGGTAACGGGTTGACATGCGCCAAATCTGCAATATCCAAGCAACCTGTATTGTTACGTCGAACAAATAGGAAAACAATGAAAGTGTTCCATAAGCGATAACCATTCAACACGTTCACGCCCGTCGCATAGATCTCATACATGTAAATTAAGCAATATATTGCGACATCCGTACGACGTCATTTGGCATGGTTACTCCAATGTTATACGAGATATATTGTAAAGAAGTATATAACACAAAGCAAATGATAAAAATGTGAAAATACGTATTGGCCCCGGTACTAGATTGCGATATCGAGCCAGTAAAGGACCAGTACCACGCCATTACTGGGCCAGTACACCAATAACCGGTTTCGGCCCTGTAAAGGGCCAGTATTGACAGACTGTGTTGGCACAGTACAGGGCCTTTGATGGGCTCATATTAAGCCAGTACACAAATTACATAGACGAAAGTACAGTGGTGGACCAGTACAGTGCCAATGTTGAACCACTTGTGGTGCCTTTACAGGCCGAATGCAGGAATATTAATGTTTGTGGGTATTGCATGTGCAGCTGCGACTTACATGAAGGAAAGACTCTTGTTCTTTAATACATTTGTTACTGTGAAACTGCTCAGGTAAAATACTTACAAAAAATTATGAATTATATAAATGACAACTAAGCAACTACCGGTAATTATTTTTTACAAAACTGTCCCAGGCTTATTAGTGGACTGGCAGCTTCAAACAGTCTTCGCCCTCCCTCCCTGTCTCCAGCGTTTCGGAGCATGGTGCCTCTTTTACTATAAAGCTTGCATTAGTATTACTGTGCACCTTGATCACAATCCCTGAAATAAAACAAACCCTGCTTAGTAGCTTAGAGTACAAACTCAAAGACTCAACTATACATTTTCCAGATAAGTTATGCATAATAAGAATTACCTAGACACTGCATACCATTCCAACATGAAACTTATTTGAAATGTATAATCTGCAAGATATAAATGTTTCATCCTTTCCTAACACAAGTATTAGAGCTGGTTGTAGGACTTCAGTTTCTTGTAATAAATATTTTCAGAAGAATAGCGACTTTATATTCATTCCATTTCTTCCAAAAATTTCTATTTTGTTACCATTTTGAAATTCCTAAAAAATACTTCACAATGTGTTACAAAAAGTCTTATGAGCATCAATTGATGGTTTTGCACTGTGTTTACACACAATTGTGACACTGATGTGACCTTTTCAACGCTTATGGGTTTAGCCATTTGAGGCTTGGTTATGGGAATTACTTTCTGCACGATTGACCGATGCCTTGACGTCATTGAACAAGGTCAGATGGTAATTATTTTCACATTGCAGCCATTCGTGAGACAGAAGGCATTGTTTTACTTATTGTCTGAATATAAAGGTTGCGCTTTTTTCAATTCTTATTTATGAATAGTATTAACCTGTTTTTGAATCAAAATACATCATTTTTGCAATAATTTGGATCTAAATTGCTACAATATACCATTAGTTTTATTTTGAAAACTGCAGAAATTTTTGAAATTACGTGTGCCATTCCGGCAATTTCTGTAAAAATTCTGACACATTTCATTTCCCATTACCAATCCTCAAATACTTTAACTGATCAGCACCATGTTGAGGCTGGAGACGAGGCTGAATGCCCCATCTATTGAATGATGCCGCGCGTGCACAAGGTCAGCGATGTTGTCAAAGAAGTAAACACAGCAACAAAAAGGGGATTGTTTACGTTTCACAAGATTACCAATAGCCTGCATTGTTTTGGATTGTGATATTTGGGCATTTGGAGTTTCGTTGTGAAACAACTAAAATGAGATAGAACATGTAAAATGAGCATATAAAATAGATGGAAGTTCATAACCATCTTTAAAGCCCCACAGCACAGTTTCAGAGGTCGAATTCAAACTTAAGTAAAGCAACCCCTTTTGCATGGGAGCAACAGGTTACAGAAGCAAATTTTCAAGTTCACTTC
Organism: Phoronis australis; assembly: GCA_002633005.1. Classification (NCBI taxonomy): domain Eukaryota; kingdom Metazoa; phylum Phoronida; family Phoronidae; genus Phoronis; species Phoronis australis. Next base: position 191,259 of record NMRA01000624.1, on the reverse strand, counting down.
ATCCCTAGATCAGGTATGTAAACTCTGTACTTAACTAATTCTATGTAGAAAGCCTTAAAAAGAGTTACGCTAATAAACAAAATATTCAATCAAAGAGGAACCCCCCCAATGCACACATCCTTAGAGTCTGTGTCTCAGCCTCGCAATGTTCTCAATTTTTCTATACTAGCAGGTGGTTCATGAAAACTGATGCTCAGGAGCTATTTTCAATTGCTTAGCCAGAAATATTCTTTGTTATGATACTTTAAACAAGTCAAATAGAGTCATGCTGGCGCGAAACTGGCAGACACTTGAGTTTATCTGTTCTTCGATCACCAATGAGGTCATTCACTGGGCTACATAATAAGACATAATGGTTTGCTCAGTATTTTCTACTCAAATGTGCATAGAACTTAACGAAATCAAGAACCATGTTGACCTTTCCAGGGTTCAACCTAAACTCGAACCGAATTGGTCATATGTTCTATTAATTACCAAAGTGGCTCAAACTGGTGAAATATTTTCGTTAAAATAGAGTAGAATATTTTAAAAATTCAAATTAACTTCAGTTTTGAGGATAGAGTCTTCTTGAAGTGTTTTGCCATTTTCAAGGTACTAAGTTGCTCTCTTTTTAAAACACCACTTTTTCAGTTTAGCTTCAGGGGTAAAAATGTCCTGTCACAAGTAGTTTGGTGTCGATCCCATCTTCTTAACCTGCTTGTAAAAGACTTCCTTGTTTTAGGAACACAGTAAGCTATGGTTTCCTACATATTATTGGTAATTGTTTACAATATGACGACATTGGCCAACACACATGATTTTGGTATCGTTCAATTTCTCGCAGCGTTATCTTTCCAAAAATGTATAAATGTTTCCCCTACCGCGTTTCTTCCGTATTTTATTCTCGAATTTCGGTTCGCACTATTTCCCGGTTGACACCGCCATGTCAGCGTTACCTGTTGTTCATGAATGAAACAGCATCATATATTCTGAATGGTGTTTGCCTGCGCCGAGATTCCCACTAAAGTTTTCCTGACATAATATGGATGAGAAGTAGCAGCATTTCACCTTTTCTAATTTTTTAATGATTGACCATTTGATCATTTTCCACGAAATTGTCTAAAGTGATACCCTTTTCACCAATTCGGACCTCAAAAACAACCATCGCTTTTGTCGCGGATTCTTACTAGCAGATGCGTACTAGGGTAGCTATAGGATCGAATTCGAACCCTTGGGTCCGTAACTGAGGCAGGGGGTAGGCAGGTCTCGGTCAGTTTGAACTTCTGAAAAGTGACGATCAGCAGAAGTCGCGTATGATAAGTTCAGTTTTTGACCGCCAGGGGACTCCTTCCATTCAAATACTACCGAGTACCGGGGAATAGTGCGAGAAGAAATTTCACGATAAAATACTAAGGGAACGGGGTAGGGAAATTCCCTGTGTATTTTTGGAAAGATAACTTTGCAAGGAATCAAACGATACCAAAATCATACATGTATGCGTAAGTCAATGCTGTCATATTGTAAACAATTACCATGCTATAGTTGTCTAAGCTTGCCATTTTCTGTGGCCTGAAATTTCAGGGTGCTGTTAGCTAAAAAAGGCCATTTTTGAGGCTCTGAAATTTAAATAACTGGAGAACCGCCCAACCATGAATTTGAAAATTTCAAAAACTTGTATCAATGGCATGTCTAAAGCTCTCATTTAACACTCTTTTCAAGTACTTCTGATGAAATTTGTATTTCGGTTTGCTCACCGAACTATAATGTAGTGTGTAGGACCGCAGGGGACGATCAGAAGCTGAGGACACTTGTGGCTGTGGCTGGAGCAGGACACCGTAAATGCTACCAGGAGAAAGAAATATTGCTCATGGTTTGTTGAACCCCTGTTTTGTGTAAGTGAAATGGGCGAATCCCGAGTCATATCCTGTAGTACATTGTACAATGTAGACCCAATTTGTATTGGAGACGATCAGAGAACATCTGTGGTATAAATCATGTTTTGTATCCTCTTAAAGACATTGGCATGGCATGCAAAGTAAACAAATATGAAACTTACCAGAAATCTGAAGATCACTGTGAAAATCCTTCACTATTCTGTTACACACGCTGGTTTCAAACTGTAGAAAATCTCTAAACAACTCAAGAGTTCTTCAACGGAAATTTCAAATTGGCGGTATTTTCATGAGGGTCATCTGGTGGAAATTTTTCTTTAAAAAATGAAATTATACTGTGATACATCTGCTGGTAATTAAGTATTTTTATGAAAATTGAAAATTTTTTAAAGAAAACTTAAACGTTTTTATCGTTAAAATAGTAAGCCTGACCCACCTGTGGGCAAGCCTCAGGGTGCCATCTTGTGTTCAAGTCTGTGATTACCGGTCAAGCGATATTGGGCCAACATCGGCGACCCGGTAAGGGAAGGGTTCACTGGGTTAGTGTCGTTGGACGGTACTCGGCCATTAGTGTCCCAAAAAGGTAAACCGGTATAGGGTACAAGCGTTATCAAGCAACAGATATCCAGTACTGGGCCAATACTGTCATGTTTACTGGGAGGTATTATCACCATGCATTTAGCAGTTGGTCAACACAGGTAGACTATGTTTTGAAGCTGGCAACATGCTTTATAGAATTGTTTACGGGGGCGGATCGAGAATTTTAAAAGCGGGGGGTCGGATCAACTTAGGATTTTTTAGAAAGCGGGGGTCCGTGTCAACAATTCTAGATTCAATATCACTGAAATCAAAGGAAACCGGGGAATCCAGACCCCTTGATACCCCTAGATACGCCTATGGTTCAGATGGTTGAGGTGCAGTGTATGGGCTTCGTTAGAAGATGGACATAAACATGGAATTCCAGGTTTCCTCAAGTAAACTAAAGATTGAGCAAGTGGCCACGTTTCAGGGATCATTGTTAAAATATTTCGTAATGCAGCTAGGTTCCATCAGAGCTTGTCTACGTTTGAAACGAAGAGGCCATTGGTACTGTATAGTTGATTATAGGTTGAACTCAACTACCTGCATGTAAAAGACGACTTGAGAATACACTCTTTTTTCCACGTCTTCTCATGAAGGAAGGCTTTCAAATTGCAGAGATTATATTTCCTATTTTGGTAATTCAGACTCAGCATTTAATACGTTGTTGATTAGTACATGGAACTAAAAACCTGGGATTGGAAGTCACAAAATTGGTTTCTACAGAGTACGTAGAAAGATCGTGGCTGCGCCGTTAGCTAATGCGATTGTAATCAAGGAAAGATTCAACAAATCAGCTTTGTTTTCCACTTTTGCTGCGTTCATAACTGCATCCACGTCTCCTGTCTTATGGTATTCACCATTCCCTGGAAAATCAAATTAAAACCATCGGTACGCTTATTGGTCGCTCAATCATGTATTATTATTAACAGAAGTGTTTAATAATACCATCCACCAGCCACTCCGGGAACATTTCCAAACATGCAAAGCTGGGAGTAATTTGTGTCACACGTTTTAAATGGTATTGTAACACGTTCACTAGTTCTGTTTGTTGATATTGACACCAATGGATACAATTATTTCCCCTAGATTTCCCTAAATCAACCGGCTACATGGCAAAGACGTGTCGACCGGCCTAATCCATTGAGGTCAACCAATGCTTGTCTCGCCCTCAAAACCGTCGTCAGGTCTATGCTTACGTCAGCTAAAAGCAACAACTAATGATATTTTACAGCAATTTACGATCGTGATGACATGGGCGGCACAGCAATGGAAAAGTGTGGTTATAGCCCCCCAGCAACCTGAGTGCGCCACCTATGGACGGGATTAAGACATTTTGATCTGGCATGATGAGGTCAAAATGATATGGTAGGCTCTCATTGGTATGTAATTCAACTTATTTCCAGATAATATTTTCATTAATTAAAGCACAAACATTTGTTTCTACGATTGCAGTTGGTGATTATGACTACCTTACTGGTCCGCAATCAGTGTGCTCCTAGAGCATTTCACCTCTACTTACCTAAGCGATCTTTCTTAATCTCTACCTTATTTTAGTTTCTCCCATTATTGGATCGGTAGTTTTATTCCTTGTACATGTACACATTTTAATTAGATATATAATCATATTGTTGATACTCAACTCAGGTTTATGTTTCTAACATGTAGTGAGATAAATTGTTGAAACGAATACCTAGTTTATTCTTGACTAACTACACGTGAAGATAGAGGTGGCTTTTATGCATGCGGCTCCTTAGCCTTTTGAAAATCTCCTTGCCTTGTTTTGAAATTTCTAAAGTAATCAACGACTATTATACATGTACATGCAGTCCTAGTAAAACCTTAGTTTAGTTGTTTGCCTTCGACTACTACAAGTCCCACTCTTTTCACTTTATGTTGTTCTTCTCAAGTAGGAAAAAGACTTGCTTAGATGCAAGACTATTTGTATTATGAATGGCTAAATAAACTACCAATCTATCTATCTATCTATATATCTATCTACCTATCTACATGTATCTATCCATCAATCTGTCTGTCTATCTATCTACTGAGACTGTGAACGGCTTGACGATCATGCGCGCAGATTTACGTGAAAGGATCAGACCTGTTGAGAGGCATTTACGGCTCATATTACCAATTGACTTATGAAAATGTTGGTGGTATAATATTGGCATTTATTGGTGTCGATGTCATCATACATGCATAGAACCAGTGGAAGTGCTACAGTCACAGTTAAAACGAGAAACGCTATGTACTCCCAGATTGACATGCAACAACTTGTTCTGGAAGTGCTTGGTATATGTTATTGAAGAGAGACAGTAGAGTAGATGAGGGCGAAGCCCGCGGACAGCTTCGCAAGATCGGTGGATCTCGCCTTCTGTCTTTGCTGTGGTTGGTGTGAACGTGGATCGAGCGGCAGGACCTGGTAGGCTGGTGGTGGTGGTGGTGTTCTTCTTGTGGAGACGAGAAGCTGGCTGGATGGCAACAGTATTATTGACATCTTAGGTGTGAAGCTGGCTTAATAGAGTCAGCATAGATTTTGATTCGCATGAATCCGGCTTATTGGCAACAGCTGTCATGCTACTACATGTTTGTCTTTATACTGCCCCGTCGGGACAGTTTTTTTCCGTTGTCTTTAAACTGCCCCGTCACCCCTTCAGAACAGTTACCAGTAGCGCAGTGCCCAAACCTTGGTCATAACGTGGAGTTGTCGTGAGGACTCGATTGGGATCTCGGGGTCTCACGCTCCATCAGCTTATCTACACTAATTTGAAAAGGCTTTGTCCAGTCACGCGTTGTAGGTCATACATCGAGATAATGATACCAACAGCTGACGCGACAAGCAGAACTACTTTCGTTTACTTCATTGGTGCACTAACTGGAGAAATTTAGAATTAGACTTTTAAACACTATCCGATCGTCAACTTTTTTCGGGAGACTTAAATCTCAATGTAGTTTGCGCAAAGACCATTTGCGATTTTTAGAAGTGTATTGACGATGATCAACTTTAAAACGGAGAGCAAATAAGTTCGTAGTTGATCATCGTCAATACACCTCTAAAAATCGCGCATCGTCTTTGCGTAAACTACATTGAGATTTAAGTCTCCCGAATAAAGTTGACGATCGGATATTGTTTAAACGTCTGATTCTAAATTTCTCCAGTTAGTGCACCAATGAAGTAAACGAAAGTAGTTCTGCTTGTCGCGTCAGCTGTGGGTATCATTATCTCGATTTATGACCCACAACGCGTGACTGGACGAAACCTTTTCAAGTTAGTGTAGATAATCCGGTGGAGCGTGAGACCCCTGAGGTCCCAATCAAGTCGTCACGACAAATCCAGGTTATGTGGAATCGTTTCTTGGGCTGCTGTTTTTCTTACACTTAGAAAGTTTTCGCCTGATCTCGAATGGCTTTATTTCAGAAAGCATTTCGTGGTCATCCCCGCAGTCTTGCGTAATTGTGTTAAGGGTATTGAACAGATGTGCTTTTCGGACCTTTGCACAGTCTACGAGGCGTTTTGTCATATTGCAGAAGATCGGGCCTTCGTGCATCCTGTGGGTATTCTGTAGCAAACACTGTGGCCTTGTCTGAGTTAAAGGAGGCAGTTTTGTTGTCATGAATCAGTGGTTTTGCACTCTGGTGGTTGTGAGGGCCCCTGCCTGTAATCCTCTTAAAAGCCTGCCAAAAACCTTTACCCCTTTCCTCATTTAGAGACTCACAGAATTGCATGTACGATTGCCTTTTCTCGTGTTTGAAAGCGTTCTCGACGCGTCTTTTCAATACATTGTAGATGTTACAGTAGATCGGGTTGTCAGGGTAAACCTGGGTCTTGCGCTTGATTTTGCGTTTGATCCCGATAAGCATCAGTGTGTCTGCTGAGCACCGCCATGTGAATGGGCGTATCTTCACAATGGTACAGTTTTTATCCAATGCGTTGTTTATAGCATTTCTTAACGCTTGAGAGGCATGATCAATATCGGCTGGAGTACGGATTGGGCTCTACGTACATTCTATGTCAGTCTCCACATCCCACTTAAATTGTTGCCAATTCATTTTCTTACATGAGTGCATGTAAGCTTGTGGGAGGGAGTCGAGCTGGCCTCTGGCGTTGTCTAGTTTCAGGTGTACCGCTAGGTGGTCACTCATGAGGTCGTCCTAACCTCGCATTCATGCACTGAGCTGAGTAGAGATCGGGTAATGAATATGAAGTCCAAGACTTCGCGATGTTGGATCTGGCGGCGTGCGCCAGTCCACTGGTGGTAAGTGGGCTCACCAGTGTCGTTGACTAGGTGGAGATCTGAGTTTCATACGGCGTTGAAGAGTATCTCGCCTGCTATGTCAGTTTTCTGTTTCCGAAGAACAGATGCTTGGAGTTGAAATCGCCCATACATATGCACTGTTTATAGGAGTTCGTGAAGTGCCTAAATAGGTACTTGTCTACAATGCTTCCTAGAGGATTGTAGATTGACACGACTGCAGTAGTTTTTCTGTTGACGCGGCATTCAACCGCAACTACTTCAGCTCTGAGCATATTTGTGTCTATGGGAGTGAAATCAACTCCTTGCCTGACAAGGATGCCCACCCCGCCGCCCGAGCGGTCGGAGCGATCTCTCCGGACAAAGCTGTAGCCAGGTATTGTGAATTTGATGGTGTCGGACAGCCAGGTTTCTTTCATGGATACTACGTCTGTTTTTTCGTCGGTAAGATGCTCTATTAGAGTTTGCCGTTTTCCTCTCGCCCCATTGAGGTTAATGTGTAGTAGGCTAGCCATGGCGGAAACCTGAGGTGTCTCTTTAGATACTGTATATTTTCAGTCTGTTCACCAGCTGGAGGATCCGTGAGCCAATCAGATCTGTTTTGTAGTTGGTGTTGATGGAATCAACGATCAACTGGCTGATTTCTTCCTTTCCGAAGTCTAGCCCTAGTTTTGTTATCATTATACCCACCGCCAGCTCGGTGAGCGTCGTAGCCAGTCTTAGGACCTATAGGTCGTTTGATGGGCTCTTAGCAGCCTGAGCGTATGACAGCTTCTTTGTTATAGTTGCAGTTTTGTAGTCAGTGTAGTGACTGCAGGACCTGCGGTTTGCTGGGTGGGGGCCACCGCAGTTGGCGCAGGTCGGTTCTTTCTCCACGTTGTCGCACTCTAAAGACTTGTGGTTATTACCACAGTGGTTGCATTTATCTATTTCGGGAATTGGGGATAATTAGGCCTATAAAATTCATTTAACCCAGCCGCAGAGCGTCTAAAGCTGCGCACCGTACCAGTGATTGCTGGCAACTCATCGGAGACACAATCCTTCGCCGCAGAAATAATGTAATAACCCTTGGGCTGTCTCCGGTGAGTCTATTCATTCTTGAATGATGTTTAGGTAAATACGTACAACATGCATATGTTGTGTTTGTATTTACAGCATCAAATAGATGAGGATTGTGACTTGCTGAGTGCAAATCGCAAAGTACCGGGGCAGTTAAAATGTGGATGGCGGACTATTGCGGAACAAGCTGGACGAACAATCGCTTTGGAATAATAAACCTAATTCTGGAACAAGAATATGCTCTAAGCTAAATCAAAATCTTTATTAATTTATCATCTTATTGCATCTAAACACTGCCGATGCAACGCATAATGCACTAATTGATTGTGATATGATCAATTAGATTGACTAAACAAAATTGCGCTGTTCGAACAAACAGCCACTTAAAAGAAAAAAACAACCGCTCGAAATTATCCTTATCCTTAAACATAGGTTTTGAGTCGACAAAACGCTTGTTTAGCTCAGGTCCAATTCAATTAGTAATGTACTAATTTGCGACACTTCGTCACTGAATTGGAAAGTTGCCTGTTATTCCTTAGCGCTGGTTAAGTATTACTGCACAAGTGGAGTATGACTGAACATCTCATCTGAGGTGTCATTAAGGAAGGTCGCGTATTATTGTAGCACTGACAATGCATGTTACTGCGTCCTGAAGAAGGAATGCAGCTGTATAAAGAACGCCAACCTTTACATAAATGAATGAGTAAAACTTAGCAGCATGTGGCTAATACATGTAGGGAAACACTTCATTAACACAAAACGAATACTAGTATATACATGTATGGAACACTTGGCAATGGCTGATTACTGCTAAATTTGTCATCGGTTCAAATATTAACAAAGGTACAGTATATCAAGATTCATTTTCATTTCCCAAGCCTTGTGATCTTTACACACTTACCTATAGGTCCTACGCAAAAACCGCAGTAAGCTTCGCAGTGGTCACTTGCCCAACTTTTAAAGTAATTGCAGAGTTTCCAGTGTACGAAAGTAGCACATACATGTGTGGCGACTTTATTTACACACGGTCGAGGTGCTGTAAAACGTAATCAGTTGATCAGTACATCCAAAAAGTCATTGAATTAGAGTTCGCTCCCAGTCATACATTTTGGACCCCGTGGCAACTTGCCCGAGGTCATCTGATCGTAGCATCTCATTCACTATACACATAAATCCACTTACTCGAAGCCTCCTTAGCGTCACCTCAGAGTAAAATAACCTTAAATCATTGGAAATTTGTCACAAACTTAAAATAGCCTCGAGATCCCCTTAGCACCACATTCACTTAAGTCTTGAAAAAACTACTTGAGAAGTTCCATCACTTATATGTATGAAGAATTCCGTGGTTGATTTTTCATTGTTTGGATATGGATTTTAATCAAAATTGTGTGAGTTTGATGTAATTATTATTATTGTTGCTACCGTTATAAGGGACATAATGGGTGAAAATGGATCCCACCACCAAACTGGAAATAATGGTTCAAATGGACATACATGTATTACGATATTTAGATAAACGTTAATATTCAGTATGCTTATGCAATTCAATTGGTATTCAGACGTTTACTTGATATCTATTTTCATCCAATCTTTCGTTAACTGTCTCCGTTTGAGATCATAATTTGACGTTTGATTATTGACGTGTCTTTGGTAATTGATGACACATTTTTACCGATAACAGATACAATATTTTATAATGAACACACTCAATGATTGGCATGTAATGATAGACATCAAAATGGAAGACCTTTGAATCTAGACAGAAGACATTTAATAATCGATGGAAAGGACGACACCAACGACGAAGGTTTGGAATCTGTTTATATGTTAATGCACACAACATAAAAATATAATTTCAGAGATATGCTTTAGGTGTGAAAACATGTATTGCTTTGTTTTAAGTGACAGCGAAATCAAGTCTCCGAGCACGCTGTGTACAAACTGCCAAGGAATTAATAAAAATTTGATGGCACAGCAAAATACTATTCGAAAGTATAGCTTAGTAATTAACCAACTTACTCCTATGCAAGGAAACAAGTGTAGGACATTATGAAGTTGATAACAATAAGATTAAACCCACAAAAATACATACATGTACTTTTCCCGGTTATTGTGGCAGCTGAAACGAGAATATGTACCAGATATTCAATTGCAGCTGGTGCTTACTGGATGTTCTTCCGGAAACTATATGCAAAAGCTTTAAACAATGTAAATGCAATGTCTTGTTAACATAAATGTATGTAACGTGGACATGTTTACCTCGTTTGCCACGGATATACATGTCGTAGTGTATTGCAGCAGCAGAATGTTGCACATGTACATTTACATGTACTTGTACAAGACGCTTTCAACAGATCATGCCGACTGATATTCATTTCATGATGTCAAGCCGTCTCGTGAATTCCGCATAACGCACAAAGGTTGACAACGATATGCAGTAACAATTCTCTAGTTGTAACTTAACATTTCAGAAATTTTATTCAATAACCGAGTAATCATACCAAACCCCTGCTAATGCTGCAGTGTGTTTTTACATCTGTCACCTGTCCACGACTTTAACGTAATGCAGAAATGTACACAGAAAGTAGAGCAAGTGCCTATTGCATACTGCATCCTGTCGAGGTAATTGCTGTAGTCAAACAGAATGATTGAAACAAAACTTTTTTTATTGGGGCACACGGTCGATTAATAGCGGAACACCTCTCAAAATACATGTTATATTGAAAAATGGTTCAAGAATGACAAAAGGGGGAAAATTAATTGCATGAGTTAAAATGGACTTAACAAGTAAAAATGAAGGCATCGGGTCAAAGTGGACGTAATCAGTCGAAATATCTATAGATAAAACTGAAGTAGCAATATCTCCTAATCTAGATAGATCAAAGGAAAGAGTTCTCAGTCTCAGACGAAGGCATATCCGTTCTTTAGTTAGCGAAATAGCGCTTTCTTCTAATCTAGCTAAATCGAAGGAAAGCCTTCCCGGACGAAGTTTTATCCGCTATTAACCAAATTTCTCTATTGGATTACAACTGTCTTATAAATCTAGATTGATTCAACGACATAGCTCTTTGACAAAGAATCATGACCTTGTATGAATATCGCAAGGTATTGTTTAATTTGCGAGATCCATGCGACAAGCGCGTAGTATGGTTGTCGCCTAGGGGACACTTCCATTGTTTTCCTTTGTTGTGTCTTTGTTAGACACAAACATTGCACCTGAGGAGCTAATCAGCCCGTTATCGATTATTTTTATTATCTTAATTATAAGTAAACAAACAAAGCGAACAATGGATACATCTCTGTATCGTTATCTATGCGACAAGCTTGCGACCTAGTTCCCCGTGGGATCGGCTATCAATGCGGTTGCGCTATTGAATTAACGCTATCTTTTAATTTAGAGAGATCAAGGTAAAGAGTTCTGTGACGAAGATATATCGGGTATTAGCAAGGGTAGACTGGGGTTACTGGGCTTAATATGTACCTTTGATTGTTTTTGTTACACGAACTAAACATAATTGACGTCTTTTGTTCTGGGTGTGTGTAGGAATTCATGGCCCTTTTGCATGATGATCTTTTCATTGTGCGTCTATAGTAAAGTCTGTTGGCTTGCTGGTTGACTTTATTACATACACGTACCTTTGCAGGAATTTTACAAATTGAAAATACCGTACGGTGTATTTTGTATTTGTAAAATGCATGCCCCTAAGTCGTGTTTGTTTCCTCTTGTAGATTGAACTTTGAATAAATTAAGGGAGTAACGATTTTTAATTTGTAAGTCTCCTCTGTATATTTCTTGGGGTTACTAGGCTTGATATACATGTACACCCAAAGTAACATGAACTTAGTCTAAATCAAGGGTACAATGAGTAGATGGTAGACAGTTTGACTAAACGTCGTTTCCATTTATCCCCCCAAAGAAACCCTGCAGATTTGAACTTTAGTTGAATAAAGGGCATATAATGATTTGCTTTGTAACGGTCAAATTTTATTGCCGAAATTTAGCCTGACTTCTTTGCCTTATCTATTACAACAGAAGTATTCGTTTTAGTATACTGACCTGCTTTGCCGAATGAGAAGCTTACACATTTGACACTCTTGAGCGTGTTAAACGTGTCAAAAATGTGTCAAACGTGTAAAAAGCGTGTAAAACGTGTCAAAATAGACACGCTAACGTTTAAAACGTGTAAAAACATGACACATTATGTGTCAAATGTGTAAAAATTGCCACACTAGCGTGTCAAACGTGTAGAATTTTCCATGCTAGCAGTCAAACGTGTAAAATATGATAGAACTCTTCAATAAATTTATAATTTAAATAGGCTTGGCAGTTCTGAAAAGGCGGCAGGAAGGTAATCACCCCATTTGAATGACTGAACATGTTCCAGTAATAACACCAAAGAATTTGCAATAAAAAGATTTAACTGCCTTTTCAAATGTCCAAATACTAAGTTAGAGTTAGTTTAGCACTCAGAGAGTGCATTTGTGTCAGGAGAGCACTTATGAAGCATGGTTTTCAAGTGTGATACAGCTCTAACAGAAGCTTGGTATGCATATATTCTGGTTGATACTGGCTTGATAAACTTTTCTTGCAAATGGTCCTTTTAAACAGGTAAGTTGGTTTGTACACAAAACAAGAGATTCAGTAGAAACTGTTGTCTTTTCAGGTAATATATGAAGATGGAACGTTCAGCCGTTCATTTCAGCCTCTCATCTTCAGTAGTATATCAATTCATAATTGGTTATTTGAAACTCTGTTTTATGTTCAGTACCATTGCACACTACAGCTTAATGATTGTGCCTTGAAAATAGTACGTTTTTATGTTAAAATTCAATTGGAGACTATTTTAAATATATAATAGACAGACACTTACAAGGTAATACCTACAAAGCAAATCGTAGTTTGATCGCTCCAGACAATACGAATAATGCGCGACATTTTGGCAGTGTTTTGAATTTTAAATACGTAATGTGATCATATTTTGATTGTTCATTGATATCATACTTATATACTTTCAATTTTTACGAGTAAGTTCAACCATTCTTCAATATATCTCGTCAAGATGCCAGGTTGTCACAGAATCAACTCACACTTAGTGTTGGCTTAAATGAAGATAAGATATTGTGTTTAGAGGTTTGAGCTGCAAAATCAACATGAACCATGACAAATGTTGAATCCCTCTTGCTAATTCACAGTGTATCTGTTCTTCACCTCATAAACTGTGTTCAAGCAACTGGCATCCCTCAAAAGCTAACTTATTTCATATACATATANTGTACAGTATATGGTTCACAAACAGAATTATACTACGTACAGTAATAATGAAAAAAAGGTGTGAGAATTTAATATATATGTATATATATATATATATATATGTATGTATGTACATACATAGAGCAGCTTACTCACTTGGAACTTGTATGTTGAATCATTTTCTTATTTCTGTGTTAATGTTATTCTAGATGTAACGAAAATTAGTGACAACAGGTACATTATCCTTTTAAAGATAACATTTTCACATTTTGTATTATTTATCGTAATCTATTTTGCCCGGGGTACTCCACGAGCTACATGTATCGTAGGTCTTGTAGACGACGAAGTAGGTGGCTGAATGAGAGAGACCACGTTTAACTGAACAAAGGAAATATGGGCGACCAATCAGGTGTCGCATAGAGAAATGTATGAATACAAAAGTGGGCCCTTGGTGCTATAAATAGAAATGAGTAGTGCAAAATAATCCCTAAGGGTTGATATCAAAATAAAGAGACAAATGTCAGAATAATGACGATGAATGCATTTAACAAGTTAAATTTAATTTATCGTAATCTATTTTGCCCGGGGTACGCCACGAGCTATGTTGCAGAGTAAAACAAGAGGAGGATTGAGAATACTATCATTTATTATGGCGTAAATAGATAAAACTAAATAAGACTCTGCGAGATGGGCATGGACAAAACGCCATAATGGCAGCACGGGAATGCTGACATCGCCCATCCGAGGAAGCGGAATCCGGGCAATATCAAGGTGAGACTATGATAAGATATAAGTGCTAATTATGGTATAATAGAAAACTAGAATACAAAAGACTAGAATATAAAAAACAAGAATATAACGAACCGTTAAGGAAAATGCAACAATTAATGGAAGTAAAGGTAACTAGAACAAATGACTAGAGATTGAAGCCTGCAACTACAGACCGTTGGCCGCAGGCTGCAACAACAGACCTGTGAATGGGAGGAGGTCGGCTGCAACAACAGACCTGACCTAGGGGGCTGAAACCACAGACGCAGAGGAGTGGGAGGGGCTGAAAAGCAAAGTGAGAGAAATGGGGAGCTCCAACACAAGGCTCACCGGGAGTTCAGGAAGCCTGGGGAAGAGGAAAAAGCAGACATGCGAATGTGATTTTTAGTGCGTCAGATTTCAAGCGCCCCATCCGCTGGATCACCGGTTCAGGGACGCCACGGCTGGCCGCTGAGGTGGCGGCGCCAATGCGAAAGCTACATGTATGTGACGTATAAGACTGGTGTCGAGTCCTACAATGGAAACCAATTTAGTTAACATTTAGTTGAAGCAGGAACGTGTAACCGGTGATGCACTGAGGTGTTGGAACAAGGGGCCTCGAGGCGGCTGAAAAGTAGACAAGTACAAGCTTAGGGCATCTACCAGGTAATGGGGAGATTGGCTGGACGGAATCGTAAGTGAGACTGGGCCCCAGCTCTGCTTGAAGGTACGCATAGGGATGACCACAGAATCGCCAGAGGGGGGAAGACGACGTCGCTGCCCCGTATGACGTGGGAGGAGAGCGAGGATGTGACTGTGAATTCACCGACTCTGAGGAAGGCATGGAAGGCTAGGAGGAACATGGGATGTGCGAGAACCGAGTCGGCGAAAGAGCGGAGTGCAGAAGGGTATGCGTCAAAGAAGCGGTGAAGCAAAGCTGAAGTAATGGGCATGCCTGTGTCAGAAGAAGGGCACAGATTGGAAGCACCTTTGAGGGATTTTTTGATTAAAAAGGAGGAAGTGGGGCTAGGGAGATTGTCAAGCTTGTGGACAAAACTAAGGGCAGAGACATAGGACTGGATATACGACCTACTAAGGCCAGATTCGAAGAGATGAGAGATGCAGTGGGCCAGGAAAGAGGTATTAATGGGCAAGGTGAGCGGAGAGTTGTTAGAGGAGAGGTGAAACTGTGCGAGGTTATGCAGGATGCGAGTGTAGGACTGAAGAATGGAGGGGGGCAGGGAAGCCCGGAGCAGTCTGGTCACGCTGTCAGGAGGTGCGGCGGGATCGGTGTCGGATGAGGGCTGAGCCAAGAACCCTGGCAAAAGGCGTCACGAAAGTTGAAACGAAAAAGTGCATCAGCGATGATGTAAGTGTAGCCAGGGATATGTTTTGCCCGAAAATGAACGTTAAAGGTAAGAGCGGAGATGACCAGCGACGAACAAGAGACATAATGGGAATGTGGCGGGAGGAGGTCTTGTTGATAATGTCAACGACGGCACGGCTGTCACACAGGAAGAGGATGTTGTGGTTGGCAAGCTTTGATCCCCACAGCTCTAGCGCTATGACGATAGGAAGTATTTCCTTGAAGGTGATGTGATGGCATTGCAGGTGCTCGGGCCACGGGCAGGCAAACCAGGAAGCTCCCAATGTCGCAGAAAAACCCCTATTGGAGCCTGCAGCATCAGAGTACAGTTTGATGGTGTCTGAAGATGTCCACTTGTCGAATGGGAACAATATTTTCCCATTGAAGCCTCGGAGAAAGATCGACCAAGCCCGAAGGTGCGTTCTAGCTTCTTTATTGAGCATGACGAAGTGGTCTGTTCTCGAAATTCCAATGGTGAGGTTGATGAGTCGGCGCAGGAAGGCGCGGCCGGGCACGATGACGGAGCAGGCGAAGTTTAGTAGACCAAAGAGGGATTGAACGTCGCGAAGAGTAACCTTGTGGTGCTTCTGGAAATCGAGGAGGAGGATGGAAGCTCTGTCCACCTTGTCCTGTGGGAAAGAAGCAGTCATGGTGGCAGAGTCGAGGTGGATGCCATAAATGGTGATGGAGGTGGTCGGCTGACTTGTAAGGTCGTGGTTGATAGGGATGCCTAGGGAGTCGCAGAGTGATATAAATGCGGCGNCGACCTTCAACTTGGTTTCCAGGATCCATTGAATCGCAGAACTGACCTTCTCGAAGATGTTGCAGCTGGAGGCACAGCCAAATGGCAGGCACCTGTCGTAGTAGAAGTTGTTGGCCCAGGAGAGACCCAAGAGGTGGTAGTCGTCAGGGTGCATCGGTACGATGCGTAAAGCGTCCTTCATGTCAGTCTTAGCCAGGAGGGAGTGGCGCCCAAACCGTTGAACCAGGCGGATAGCGTCCGTGATGGATTAGTACTGGACTAGGGAGAACTGAAGGGGTATGAGGGAGTTAAGTGAGTTAGAGTAACGAGATGGATATGACAAGTTATGAATGAGTCGAAAATTGATAGGGTGAGATTTAGGGATGAGGGAAAAGGGTGACGAAGAGAATAGGGGGAATGGAGGGGATGCGAAGGGAACAGCATAGCGACCCAGCTGAACCTCAGTATGCATTTTCTGAAAGGTAACTTCAGGATTACGGATGGGTGGTTGATGGGGGGATTGGATTGCCAGATCGGGGAGGCGCCGAGTCTGAAACCAAAAGAGAAACCACTGATAAGCTCCGTAGTCGATAGGGAGTCATAACCTGAAAGGAGAGGTTTAAGTTTGCTTACTTTTACCGGTGTTGGGAAATATGCAGAGAACGAACGTAGGTCTTGTAGACGACGAGGTAGGTGGCTGAATGAGAGAGATCACGTTGAACTGAACAAAGGAGATATAGGCGACCAATTAGGTGGCGCATAGAGAAATTTATGAATACAAAAGTAGGCCCTTGAAGCTACATGTATACATAGAAATGAGTAATGCAAAATAAACCATAATTAAAGCGCCCATGAGCTTGAAACATTTTTTGGAAGTAGACCTACATATATGAGATCGCTTTACTCTAGCAAACAGGCAGGACACGCACGGTTTGCCCAATGGTGCCATTTCTGTCAAACTGCTCTTGAAAATGGTGCTTTCTGACTTTCTGAAGGAAATTGTGACTTTTCAGGTGAAATGACTCTAAGCTGGTCGCATTTTGTTCACTCTCTAAGATGCATTGGATGTCATTGAAAAATTGCATGCTAGTCAGGTTCACTATGTCCAAAGTTTGACATTCGTTGGAATTTTTTAGGGAAAGTGGAAACTATACATTTTTAGAAAGCTCATGGAATGACGTATTAGAAAATAATTGATTCCATTTTTCGGTGGCCATCGTGGCTGCCATCTTGGTTTTTCAAAAATGGCACCGGTAAAATGGATTTTGCCTAACATATCCGCCCTTGGGTCACTGAGAATGATATTTTTTATGGTTTCACCTGCAGTTCTGGGGTTGATGAATAGGAAATTTAAATTTTACTGGCGGCCATCTTGGTGGCCATCTTGAAATTTCAGAAATGGCGCTCGTAAAATCAATTTTGCTCAGTATATCTGCTCTTGGGTCACTTACAGTAGAATGTTAGTTTTAATGGCTGCAACCACATTTTGTGGGCTAAACAACTGAAAAACACTATTTCTAAAATGATGCAAAAATCTAAAAGATTTTAATAGCAGATACGAACCCCAGAATATTTAAAGGAATCACAGAAACGCAGATTAACCTATATTTACAGTGTATATGTATTTTTTATGAAAAGACATTTTAGACATATTTTTTTAATGTTTATTATGAAATCTTCAGAATACAATGAATATACATAACCCAGAAAACACCAAGAGGCATTAGATCTGGGTAAAAAAATACAAAGAAGTCTATATACATGATTATATACGTACAGTATATATATATATATATATATATATATATATATATATGAAGATTTCGTTATTATTTTCACTGTTCACTCTGGAATCCAGTTCTCAACTACTCAATGGAAATGCATTTTGCCGTTGACAGTCGGATGGCAGATAAGTTTGGCAATAACCAGGCTGAGGATCAATGATGAGAACAACAGGAGTTTTAGCCTGCTGGGCAAATCG
The DNA here is from genome assembly GCA_002633005.1 of Phoronis australis. Lineage (NCBI taxonomy): Eukaryota > Metazoa > Phoronida > Phoronidae > Phoronis > Phoronis australis. The sequence goes on along the minus strand of NMRA01000624.1, from coordinate 173,407 downwards.
ACCAGAAACATGCTATCGGCCACTATGAATTCATCCAAACACTAAGACCAATCTTTGCTGCCAGCGGTGCAATGCTGTCATGCACTGAAAAATCAATTCGAATCCACCTTCTGCAAAAACTTTCCGAAGCAGAAGTCTTAGAAAAGGACAGTCCTCAAGCTGCAAGAGAGGTTTTAGACCTAGAAAGCATGTAAACAACATCCAATAAGTATGTTCACCCAAGCCAAAAAATGCACTTGTATATAGTATGGAGGTGATTTTCTTAACTAAAGGCTATAACGACAACATTCTGGTTTTTGACACCCACAGAGACAACTCTTTGAAACAAGTTACAAGAGAAAAAAGGAGGCAGAGATACACATGTAGGGTCAAGTACAGTACCAGATAGGAAATGAGATTTACATAAAGAACATCGCACTGAGCCGTTTCCTCTCCCATGAACGAAAAGGCTCAACTTACTGAATATCTGTCTACAAAGACACTTGAATATAATAAAGACTCTGCCAAGATAGCCATTACTTCAGCTTCAGGATGCACAAAGAGTAACCGAGGTGATCTACGCTTAGAAGAAAACGATCACGAAAAAGCATAGGCATTGCTAATACACTGCACATATTGCAGTTCTGGCATCACATCAAAAGGTCCCTGATTCTCAGCTGATTTTTTTTCACCTGACATAGATTTTTGTTCCTCGTCATTGCCTATTATGACAGGCTACTCAGAAATACTTCAGTCCCCATGGCATCTGGGATTGTGGACGTGAATCCAATATGGACAATATTAGGTGCTGTCCGGGAAACGGCTCTTCCTGCTTTCCATATTTTTATATGGACAGAAAACACTGGTCAATTCTGTAAGTTGAATATATATTTGAAGGTAAACACCGATGATATCAATGCATAGCAGACTTTTTGTACTGCTTATGAAGTAACAAATGAACCTCTTTTCACATTAGCCCCTTTTACATACATGCAAACTCACCACAGGTTATAGACACAAATAGCATCCCAGAGCTGAGATGGTACCTCTCCTGTAAACATATGGCTGACAGCAACAAACGTCCACCAACCATTGGTACTTCGACATACATGTGCTGAGGGTGATTATTCAAGCCAGAGTGTGGGGTCAGGCAGTCATTGCTCGACAGGAGTTCCTTGAGTCATTGCAGAATGAATTTACAAGGACAAAGATGAGCAACTGAAACCCTCACAACTCAGGATATCCGGGGACGGAGGCTGTCATTGAGATGGTTAGATACCAGTGCAAAAATAATTCTTTTCAAAGATGCTCTTGTCGTCCAAAGGACATACATGTATCTTACACAGATCTATGTCAGTATAGTGCAGAATGTCAGAATGGTGATGATGATGTGATTCCCAGTGACAGTGATGGCTATAGTAATGATCTATAGACTGATTTCAAAGACTATTGACACTACAAAAAACATACTTTCGTGTTCTTCTAACGTAAATAAATAAATTGTTTAGGTATTGGTTTAGTTTTAAGCGTCTTGAAGGAAACAAGATCCGAACAAAATATACAAGAAAGTAAGATAGTGATATGTGTTGGATTACATGAAGAATGCATTTAGAGAATGTGGCTGCTAATAAATGGGTTTTGACTATGTTTCTCATTTAATAAGTTGCATTTCAGATTTCTTGACCTTAAAAATATGGGTGCAGCCATTAAAACTAACAGTTTAAGTTACCCAAGAGCAAAGATACTGATGTAAATATATTTTCCGGACGCCATTCTTAAAATTCCAATGGCCGCCAAGATGGCGACCAAAAAGATAAAATTTATAATTCCTTGACCTGAAAAATGCAGGTGTAGCTATAAAAACCAACATTCTAAATGACCCAAAACCGGAGATATTTGACAAAATCCGTTTTACTGGTGTCATTTTTGAAAATTCCAACATGGCCCCAAGATGGCCGCCAAAAATGGAATCAATTATTTTCTGATTTGTCATTCAGGAGGGTTTCCAAAAATGTATAGTTTCCACTTTCCCCCCAAAATACCAACAAAATTACACAACAAACCTGACTATGTTGAAAATCACCCATCTGAGGTGCGCGCGTTAAAATGGCATGGACCTCGAAAACTCGTGAAAATATGTTTTAAGCTATCCCTAACGAAAGTACCCTCTTGCAACCTCTACTATCGACTCATTCACTTTCCCGTGTGAGGACAAATCACACAATTTACGGGTTTTTGCCGAAGAAATGTTCTAATGGTAACCACATGTAAATCTGTAACCTAATCTCCCCCGCTTGTGATAAATGCGTGCATACACTAACAGTCAATTTGACAAACAATTGACCCAGTGACAAGATTTACATATAGGATAGTACGGTACAGTGCATGCTGTGGCGTGAATAACTTGCCACCCACTGTGCTTTGTAACTCGGTCGTGCCGTGATGGATTTTTTTTGTATTACATATACTCGGTAACATCTAACTGGGTTCTTGAGCGGCTGTGGCTTGAGCGTATTGTGGTGTGGGCACTTCTTCATGTTTTTTGCGATTATTTTGCCTGAACATAACTGTGCTATGTATGTGGTTTGTGCCTGCCACTGTGACCTGTCATGGTTGGGCCAATACTGGAGATTTGACCCGCATATGCCTGACCTGAACTAATTACCGATTGACACTGAGGAAGATGCTGCGTTCAGTAACAGCAGGTATAAATAAAAGAGGTGCACGACAAGACAAGATGGCTGACAGGGAGAAGGTGGGCAAGATAACAGGACCTTTGCCCAAACTAAACGACTCAGACAGCAAGAAAAGAAGGAAAGACGTGCAACTGAAAGTAAATAAAAGCTGGCGCATTGCTTTGGCCATTAAGTACTATCCCTGGGAATCTCTCAAAAGTGAGCCATCGGTCACTAATTCCGAGCAGGCCAAACGCCTGCTTGATGCGTATTACTACTAGTGAATAGTAGTTTGTTCTGTCCTGATTATATACCTGGGTAGCTATTGCGACATGGCGGCCCCGGCATTAAAATCACCTTAAACCCATGGAGTAGTGGTCCGAGAATTCATTGCGAAAATTATTTGTCTGAAAGTTAAGTTCTGACAAAAATTCATCGAATTTCATTGCCTGTTGACATTACTAGCTTTATGCACCTCATTTGGCAAGTGACCTATTTATCAGTCTCATTGTCTGTATTCACAGTAGCTATACATGTAGATCCTCCTCATTTGGCTAGTGACCTAACCTTCGCCCTAAAACACAAACGTTGATTTGTTTTGGGGGAAATGCGACAACATAACTTCAGGAAGTTGAATAAACTTTGCTAGATCTTTCATAATATGAAAGCTTGTTTCCATTACAGTATTTTCTTTGCAAAAGTCATCGAAATTACTACTTATATTGACGTCTTGTGGGTTGATTTCTTGAAACGCTAACAGAAATTTCGAATCCGTGTTACTTGAAGATAGTACCACCGTCCCAACCTCCAACAGTAGAGACAGTAGTTGTCCCATAGACCCTCCGTATGCCAGAAGCCTTATGACAAATTGTGCCACACTGATAAGGCCATTAAATTCATGTTGCTTTTGCGCATAGAGGGATACCTAGAAGGTCGTTGATGTCTAACTCTTCCCAGTTTGAACAAATACTCCGACAGTGAGAGTTTTTTTCTAACTGTCCTTCAAAGAAGTAAACAAAGTCATGAACTGACTATTTCTGGGATCTGACCCATTTGGATTTTGATTGGATGACTGATAAAACATCTTGCAATCACATTGAGGTCGACCTCTGTGACGGAGTAAACCAATCAGTAACGCACTACACTGGTGATCCACCAGAGTTCGCTAGCGCTTGAAACTTGACCGCCAGGGTTGCATCTCCCATACAACCTCCTAAGGTGTCCATCTATTTGATGATATAGTCTGTGTGAGGCATGATGTGCTTCCCGCTGCCCCTATAAGACAGTCCGGGCCTGCTGTGGTGGCTCAGTTCAATCGGTGGTTCTATTGTACTGGCAAACCGTGAATTTTACACTTAGGGTACATTGAGCACTTACAAAGTAAGTAAAGTCAAGTCTTATGGACTGGAAGCCTTGTTTGCCTTTTTCACCTTATATCACTGCAGACATTTGTTCATGTATTTTGACGTAAAGTCGTATTATAATATGAGAGATCAAGAGCCTACCTTCATGAAAGAAATTGTGCAAAATTTGAAAATCCACTTCCAAAATGTCATTGATGAAATTGAAACCACAATATTATGCTTGTGCTTTATCTGATACACCATGTACGTTGCACATGTGGTATCTAGTCTAAGCAATCACAGTTCCGTTGCCCTGTAAGGGTTTACAAAGTTAAAGCACAAATGTTTGTTGATCGATTTTTAAATTTCCAAATACATCAATTGATGAATTTTTTTGGTTACAAATTCCAATCCACAGCAAAAACAACTTATGAATTGCACTCACAATGTTTGTGACGGTGATTCATATCGTTTAGTTATTATCACCATGGTTAATTGTACCACCTTTATGCTTTGACATGTTTACCCATGGTTAATAAGCTTACTGTAATTTAATGTTTGCAATGTACATGTAGTTTTGAAGTGGTAACAATGTCCAGAGAACTGTCCAGGGGGTCTGAACCAAAAGCTGTATCTGCAACAACTGCATCTTCCCAGTTTGTTCCCAGGTATTCTACTGTAGAAATAATTTTTTTAATGGATGTGTGTAGTCGACATATCTTCACCTACTAGTACGGGGTGTCCACGAATTTGTGAGACCGAATAAAATGTTTGTATCATTTTAGTTTTTTTTTAATATTTTGACATTGTGTGCCAGATTTAAAGAGCTGAGAAGTTAATAAACCCAGCCACGCATCTAGAATACCATTCACCAAAGAACACAAATATGTCTGCGTTGTTGTAAAAACTGAGAAAAACTCCTTTAAATATCCAAGACCTCAGGTCCGTAATTGTGGCTACGACAATATATGAGATGGAATTTTGTCGTAGTTGAAACTCAATTTTAGTGAGTGTCACCAATTTAAATCCAATCATTCCACCTTGCCATTGTTTGAAATATTACTGATCTCTACCTAAGTAGCTCATGATTTCTTGTGCGATAATTGTAACTTGTGTAACTGAACTGACACTGGACTTACTCGCTGCGCATTATCAATAAAACATGTTGAAAAGCAACATTAAAACAAATTTTTGTGGTGTTATTTTTACAGGATACTATGTATGACTGTGCTTGTTGTTGAGAAGCCTGTGACCTCAAAACTAGTCCCACCAACACCTATTGGTTTGTATTCACTGACATTATTACTCTGGTATAAATGTGTTATTCAGGGTGAATACTTGTACACTTCATTACTGAATTAGTTGCTGACAGTTTTTTCGGAATATGGGGTGTCGAGACTCTTAAATTTTATAGTCATTTGACTATAACTCTGACTAATATGTGCTTCTAAATTGCAAAGTAAGACCTAGGTTATATCATCCGATTGAAATACCCCAGTTAAGGGCGAACAAGGCAATCAAACGTACAAATTTTAAATCATCAATACGAATCACTTCCTCATTCGTAGTGACACTTGAATTGCAGGTACAAACCATATCAAATGTATGAAACAAAAAGTCATACAGTACATGTAAACCAAAGAAGCACATATAAAAACAAAAATCAGGTGTGTGGTAAAAAATCACACTAATAAACATCCTCTAGTGGTGGTCGTAATCATTATTTTCCCATCGATCCCAGCACTAAGTAAAAATAGCAACATTAAATGTATGTTCTTTCATGTATGCCTCATTTTGTTAATATGCTTGATTTGTTAGTTCTTGTGCATGACTTTTTGTTTGTACACATCATGTTGTGGTTTGTATGCATGAATAAAGTAATCTTCCGAATGATGCAAGATTTACGTAAATGAGAATCTGTCAAAAAACGAGCACAATTGTACAAGGATTGTAGAGATCTGGGCTCTAGGATTCACAGTTTCTGAACATATGATGGGAGAATTTATTACAAGAACCAATGAAATCAAACCGGTGAGCAGCATGGGAGATTTGCTAGGCATCTGACTCTCTGTCAGCTCAACATTATACAAGCAAGCCAGAACATAGTACAATAGTGCAATAGTTTCTAACGTCTTGAATTCAGTGTAGCGTACCATAATTGTCAGGTTGTTTGGGACCGTATTGGGAGACCTCAGTACAAAACGCACTTCCCGTACTTTCGGTAGCCATTACTGTGTATATAATTAGCCTATTTTCCTTCAAGTTATAACATAGTTTTAGCCGTTGTGAAAAACACATTGTCTTCAAAGCAAATTATTCAGAGGTTATGTCAAAGTTCTTGACAACCGTTTCGCTTAGTTTTATTGCTCTAGCTGTGTTCTATTTTGTTCTATTTTGGTCTAAGCGTCATAGCTTCACGCTGGGCAATCTATCTGGGGGGCTACTTATGAGAGGGCTCTTTATTGCGTGTAGGCAAGGAGTGCAGGCAACCTTATTATTTATGTGTGTGATCTGCTCAGTGCAGATCTCCCGACAAGTCCCAGACGCATACAAAAAAGCCGAGTCACTTTATTGAAGTGTAGTTATGCTTAAATTTCGTTCTACTTTTTTATGTATGAGAACCGCATGGACAGTGTTTCTAAATGTTTTAGTTATAGTCTCTTTATCACAAATACTGGGAAAATGAGCCTTACCATGAGGATCAGTTTTCATGTGTTTTCTATTATGTGTTACATCAAATTTCACATTGATATTGTACTCTGTGAAATCTTTGTTGGACTTGTGGATGTGTTTGTATTGATTTTGTTTTCTTTTGTGTGTAGGTTGCGTGAATGGGTCAGGATTATACCACTATTATTTGATTGTCATTTGATGTATGTGCATATGCGTTATAATGATGACAGGTGAACTTAAAGTAATCTCACTGAACTGCAGAGGACTGGGATATCCGTGAAAAACGAAAAGATGTTCTTAATTATTTAGAAGAAAAACAGTACTCCATTTATTGCGTGCAGCACACACACTTCACTGAGAGAGAATAAAACGATATTAGATCAAAACTCCAGTGGAGTGCCGATCCTTTTAAGAGCATTTTTGAGTATAAATTACATAACATTATTCAAGACAACAATGGCATTATACTAATTTCGGATATTATTACTAATGAGACAAGAATAACGTTAATTAACACTTATAGTCCAAATAGGGAGTCGCTGATTCTTTTGAACGAATGAAAGATATTCAAGATATACGAAATTTCTCTGTTATTTGGGAAGGCGATTTTAAAGGAGCATGCCATCCAAAAACAACCTATTTTGTATCAATTTAGATCAAGTAATTCTACTCGATAACGGCACGTTCGGTTGCGTTACCTGACACCTGACGGCAAACAGAGGTGTTAAAATTATCCAATGAGGTCATTGGTTTCACACGCAGTCTGTTCAGCAGTTCACAACACAGGTTACTGGTGTCAGGTTATCGCTTGAATTCATCGTTCAACAACAATAAATCGTCAACTTTCGATGTAAAACCCTTAAAATACACCGAGATCTTATAAAAACGTGTTGTTTAGTTGCACTGTTACGCATTTATTGGTTTTAGGACGCACCGGAGTCTACAAATTTCGGAAGGTCATCAATTTACAAAGGTCCGTAGCTTGAGTTTGGGGTCTGTTCTCTATTCTTCCATGAAATACAGACAGGAGAACGTAGATCTGTGCTGCTTGACTTTTTGAGTTCTAAATACATTTCCCGGCAAGTGACTCGGAACCCGATCAGGGCCATCGCGGCCGGACTGACTCGTTATCCCGGCCAGTGGTTCGGAACCCGAACATAAACCAGCCAAATTTGGAAACTAAACATCCATTCAAGGAAATACTATATTAGTGAGCCAAAGAAGTAATGTGCACGTGATTATGTTGGTGAATTAGTCACGAAAGTGCAAATCTACTTACTCGTCGCGGTCCGCGAATTCAGGGTTTTCCTTTGGCGAGAGAACCGTCAGGGCAGAAGTTATACATTGGCAATCATTATTTGAGTAATGTATTTGTAAATAAAGGTTCCCCTAACACCTGACCGTGGGATAGAGAATCGAGTTATTGTTTCACAACAGTTTCCGTCATCAAGCACTGAATTAGCATGCGCTCACACAGCCTCGGTGCCCTGTCAATTACCTTTATTGCATCTGAAGCCGGTAACGCAGCGGTTTATTCATTGCTGGCTTCTTAAAACATTTGCACTCACAAATACTCCAAAGCCATTACAAATTGCATCTAAAGCACCAGTTTTATATAAGCATTGGTTAGGGCAAGAATGTTTTATTTTGAAACAGAACGCAGATTGTCAATAGAATCTCGACATCTAGACCAGATTTCATCCGACGAAGACTTCACATGTGGATTGTTAATTTTCACAGGCTATCAGTTCGAAGCAGAATACAGTGATCAAGAAATACTAGAGAGGCGCCGTGAAAATGCACATACAACGTAACGTATGGAAATTTGTTTGGTAAGCCGGCATTCAGACACGGAGAGGTTTCAAGGCCTCATACTTGCTATTAACAGCGTACTTTTTATTCTTCACTACCGCGTTTCCTTTCCTAAGCACTTTGAACTCTCGAAGAAGTCGAAAAAACGATGTACCCGCTCTCATCTCAGCTTCATAGTTCGGACAAGCGTGAACGATGCACGGCAACATAGCGGCATTCACTCTGCTAATGAACCACTGACGTCGCATCGTCGTTTCTCATCTTCCACACAGGTTAACGCGACACCTCTCGGAAAGGTAATGTCGACCGTATGCGAGGCGATGTGGATATAGACCGATTAAGACGGTAAAAAAGACTAATTAAATCGGGTGGCATTTTCCTTTAATCTTGCTCTCGATCAGTATAAGGACACGCTTAATTATCGGCAGGTTAATAACCTGAAGTCACGGATTAAGTTGATGGAGATTTGTGCAGAATTGTGTGTTGGTGATGTGTGGCGGGAACTAAACTCCAATAGTAAAGAACGCACTTGGGGAGCTGGAAGTAAATAATTCAGACTAGATTTTTTTCATATTTCTGAAAACCTTTTAGCAGATATTGAAGGCTCCATAATAGAATTCTCTTACCGATCATTCAATTCTAACGATTGTTTTTAAAATGATGTATTCAGGAGTAGGAAATCAGGTTGGAAGTTAAATGACTCTCTCCTAAAAAACTCTGAGTATATTGCCGCAGACAAAGGTACTATTAATTTAGGTAAACAACAGTATATGACTGACGATATTCAGACAGTTGATAGTTCAAGTATATCAGATCTACAATGGTCTATAAATGATCCACTTTTTCTTGAAACGATATTGATGGAGATTTGCTACTTACTTAGAAAAAATGATAGAGCTGTACAACAACTTATCGAAAAAATAAGCCTATTGAAAAAAGTCGAAGCATTGATAGGGAACTACTTGAACAAAAAATAGATATGCCGAGCTAAGGCAAAATTAGTTAAGAGGTCTTATGACTAGGTCGAGAGCAATATGGATTGAAGAGGGTGAAAAACCTTCCAAATATTTTTTCACTTGGAAAATAGGCATTACACAAATAAGTTTATACCTTGTTGTGGAAGTCTGACAATGCTAAAACAGTAGTGAAGAAGAGGATATTCGGGAAACCAAAACGTTTTATGAAAATCTTTACAAATATAGACACTCTAACAATACTGCATCAGAAACTCTTCTGGATAAGGTTTTTATCTCCAAACTGAATGAGACAGAAAAAGAAAAATTAGAAGGTCTTCTTACATTTGACGAAGCCACACAATGCTTGAAAAAAACGAAAAACCACAAGATGTTTTTTCAGTGTATTTTTTTATTTTTTTAGGCTGACATTGGACATTTCGTTGTTCGCTCACTCAATACTGGTTTTGCAGTTGGCCAGTTATCAACACAGAAAGAGGGAGTGATTGCCTGCACCCCTAAGAGAGCAGATGAATTAAACCTTATTTGAAAAAATGGAGACCCATATCCTTACTCAATGTTACATATAATGTAAATTGGCTTCATAGGCTGTAGCTGAACGGTTAAAATCCGTTTCGGGAAAACTAATCGGTAAGGACCCGACAGGTTTCTGGAAGAAATATGAACGAAAATATCCGCGTGCTATATGATTTAATGTTTTATGCCCATGCAGCTCAGAAACCTGGATTGCTTCACTGATTGATTTTTAGAAAACATTTGATTCATTGTCGTGGAGTTTTATTTAACAAACATTATCTTTCCTTAATTTTGGTTGCTCTATGAGAAGGTGGATGGAAATTTTTTACAGTAATATTAAGTACTGTGTTGTCCTAAATGGTCACCCATGTTCCTCGTTCAATATTTCGCGTGGCTGCAGACAAGGTGGCCCTTTGTCTCCCTACATTTTTATATTGTGCGCAGAGATTTTGGCGTATTTAATCAAGAATAATAAATTAAAATATTGCTGGTGTAGTTGCAAGAAATAAGTAATATTTGATTTCACAATATGCGGACGACACATCAGTGACGTTGGATGTCGTAATGATAAAATTAAACGAACCACGTCCTGTTCAGGACATGATCAAGGGGGAGTTCAAATGGTTTATACGCATACTTTCAGCAAAGCTTTAAGCCATGGCCCGCAGTGACTTGGCGACCGGAGGCTCAAGTGTTTTTTATAAGACTTGGTTTGTAAAAGGCTTAAGATTTATTCGAGATATGTTTACTTCTGATAGTGATTTCGTTGGTCTGAAAAGAAGAAAAATGTGTTCGATGTAAAACCAACGTTGTAGAATATAATGGTGTTGTGTCCGTTCTAAGATGGTTTCAAAAAGTCTAATTCAAAGTATATTTAAAGTGTTAATATCTACCCTCCTTACATGCCTTTAGCAATTACTCACCTACGGAAAGATTTGAAGGGTTGTATACATATTCGTTCAGTCTTTAATGACGTTAAGAAGTCTTCTAAGTCAGAGTGTGAAAGGAAAATAGAGTTAGGAGATACATGTAGTTTAGATTGGAAGAAAATATACGCATTGCCTTATGGAATTACAAAGGATCGCAATATTAGATGGTTCCAATTTAGAATATTACACGGGATTATTGCAACAAATACATGTACATATGCACCTGTTTAGCCAAAATCCGTTTTCGGGATTCAAATTGATGTTTGTAATAACGGTCCAGGCACGCTGCCACACCTTTTTTGGGAATGTCGCCTTGTACAAAATTTCTGGAAGGAATTAGGAAAGCTAATGCAAAAGTGTCGCATTCAGCTTCCCAACAGTCTTTCTTCCGAACGTTTTATTTTTGGACCTGCTGAGACGCACGATTTTGTATTTAACATATTGATTCTAATAGCCAAACAGTACATTTACAAGCAGAGATGTCACAAAAATATTCCTAATTTTCACACGTTTGTTACACATACATGTACTTATACGTACTACATGTATAATGCTGAAAAATTAAAACATATCAAAAATTTTTATTCCAGCTCCTCTGCGAAATGGGAAAATTTCATTGCTCACGTTAACTCAATGCAGAAATTGTTTGTTTTTTCTACTTGTTTATAAACCATAATAATCACCTGAAAAAGAAACAAAAGTTATTTTTTGACTTAACATTACGTTTTGTCCTAACTTCCAAATTTGAATCTTCTAATTTTTGTAAGTTAGTCCAAATTTAGACAAAACCTATGCCAAACACTTAAGTCAAACTTAAGATTTCTTTCTTGAATTAGTTTAGAGACAAATTTAACTTTATTTTAAATTTTACTAAAATTTTAAAAATTGTCTTAGCTAAGTCATTTTTGTTGGGACGGGCCCCTGATCTTTAACTAGTCAGTGCTCATAAATTATCTTGACAACAAATTGTTTAGTGTTGCAACTGATAATTGAATTGTGAAATATTTTGTGAATATAACATTCATGGTACTTTTCCATAAAATGAATTGTCTACATGTCTGGTATGGTCAGGAATGGTGTGCACACGTTTCTCTTCTAAGCATGACTGCATTTTGCAAACTCTGTGTGTATGTACTGTATATATTTGTAATTTCCAGAAATGTACCTAAAAGTGATTGCATTAAAAGCAGATAGGCAGCATTTTGGTGACCCTTTTGAGTAAGTACCACCTGCTAGGTGTGGTCTTGTAGGTCATCCTGCGACTAATCTCGTCATATTTTTGTTTTTAACGTGACAATTTGGTATTCCTAACTTATTCGAATACAGTGCGGCAGAGTTGAATTCACTGATTGCTTCTGCAGCTTACATTTCTTTGCATCGAATTTGATATTTTTTTGAAGTTGATTGCTGCATAATTCAAAAGTTTATATTCGAAGGCAACGTTGAAATAGTTGGGATTTTGAGGAGTTTTTATCAGTAGCATACACAAGTCATAAAATTTGTGGTGATATTTTATTTGACATCAAGTCTGTTTTCTGAAATCTAAGTATAGAGACCATGTCGTACATGGTTAGGTTTCTGTATATCATACAGTGTACCTTAATCGTGGTTAGATGATATGTGCTGAAATCCAATGAATACAGACTGACCAATGTTAAACAGTTTAAGTTAGAGACACACTTGAACATTTTTGAATTTCTATATTACAGGCTAACGATTGATGTTTCTTAGGACATAGCATACGATGCCATGGACGATGACTGTAAGTGCAAAATAACCATTGAGTACACATTTAAATTATGAGTTATCCATTTTTAATAAATATACATCATTGTTCAATGCTGACAATGTTAATATATATATAGTGGAGATATATCTTCTACTGACTACTGGCTTTAATAGCTCGGTGCATGGAAAGCAATGAATCTCGGGTTTGAGGCCCTGACAGAACAGAAATCTTTTCACACTAGTTTTCATTAGGTCCCGCAAAGTAACTAAAGAAGGCATCGTGAGCCATCATCAAACGTTATATGCATAAAACATTTGAATTCTGGACGGACTGTTCGCCAGTCCAAATACATGCAATGCGATCCCGGTTACTAAGTAGTTCAACTGCGTTACATGGGCTAGGTGTTGTGTCCTTTTCGAAACTCTACTGAGCAAGATCGTCACGTTTTGTCTTGTTGGAGTCCAGAAAGTATCCTTGGTGATGTTGATATTAGCGATGTCGAATTTGGAGATGAAGAGTTTGGTGGGGTGGAACTTACAGGAGATAGCATCAGTAGGTACCGCGATGAAGACTATGACGACACGTTGTCCACATGTTTCTGTAGTGTCAACAGGATTCATGATGCAGCCGATGCACACTCAGCTGTGGACGATAGCCTCCTTCCCATTTCAAATCTTATCATAGTGCCTTGCAAAAAATGTAAGCGATGATCGGATTTCTTCTTCTGTTAAAGGATCAACATGCTCTTTCTACCACCTTCTCTGAAAGGTGTCGCGCTTGCTCATTTGGTCAATCCATTTATTCTTCTCTGAAATTAAAAGATTTTTCACCAATTACGGAAAGGAGATATTTATCATATCTTGTATTCCTATAATTAACTTAGCTACAAGCTCAGCTGACCACTAATACAAACTGGATTTTTATTCAATAGTTAATGTCACATCTTATTTTGCGTCATTAGACAAATGATACGCACATGAAAATCTGTGTAAAATCTAATGGCTCATATTTTCTCCCAAGATTTAACATTGACATAGATTGTTAAGTATAGGATGTTCTGCATTTTTTACAAATCATCAATGCTTCTCTGAACCAGAGTTTTTTAGTTATTTTTCAAGTGTTTAGTATTCATGATAATGTACTTGTACGTCAGCTTGACGAGATGCATAAGCTTCAGATCACGTTTAGCTGGGGTCACTGAAGCTGGACCTGGAGTAGCTGTAGCGACTGACTTCCCTTTCCTTGCTCTTCTGGCTCTCCCACATACCATATGGAAACAAACAGGCCTTTCGAATTTCACATAAAGTATCGAAGGTCATTAAAAGCCATTCCTAACATTGGATGTAGTTTCCAAACCAAAGCAAATGATTCAAACAGGACTGATAATGTGTGACAACGTTTTGTTTACGCCAGCATTCCCTTAGCGAGTTCTCAGCTCCAGTCAGTTGGTCTAGGCTCTTGTCACGTTTTACCCCATGGATAGGTGGGCGCAGGTTGTCACTGATCGGTCCCAGTAGGTTTTTGATGCAATGGTAGACTGAGCACGGGTTCGAGTTAGTCACTTCATTAATCTTGATTGTATGCTCACAAGTCCACTCAGACAAAACGCACAACGTAATGTCTGTTCTATGCTCAGCCAGTGCTACAAAGCCTTGACTAATGAATCACTTTCAGCACCTGCTACAATTGTTGGTTCAATAACGTGCTACTTTTGACAGCTCTTTGTTCCTTAGCCACACGTGAAGTGTTAGAAAAATTTCTGTGCACTTGAAACTTTGCAACGGCTGATGCTGGAGTCAATGAATAATGTGTGAAATATGGCAGTACCTCGACATTCTGTTATTTTCTCGTCTAAAATAATAATTAAATGCACCGTGGAAAGTAGAAAAAATATTGTCTATTAATGTTGCTGCAATTTCTGATGTTTTTGCAGGAAGTGCAATTTGTCATTCTGTTTGTTCAAAGGTGTGAAGATTGNAGTTATCCATTTTTAATAAATATACATCATTGTTCAATGCTGACAATGTTAATATATATATAGTGGAGATATATCTTCTACTGACTACTGGCTTTAATAGCTCGGTGCATGGAAAGCAATGAATCTCGGGTTTGAGGCCCTGACAGAACAGAAATCTTTTCACACTAGTTTTCATTAGGTCCCGCAAAGTAACTAAAGAAGGCATCGTGAGCCATCATCAAACGTTATATGCATAAAACATTTGAATTCTGGACGGACTGTTCGCCAGTCCACATACATGCAATGCGATCCCGGTTACTAAGTTGTTCAACTGCGTTACATGGGCTAGGTGTTGTGTCCTTTTCGAAACTCTACTGAGCAAGATCGTCACGCTTTGTCTTGTTGGAGTCCAGAAAGTATCCTTGGTGATGTTGATATTAGCGATGTCGAATTTGGAGATGAAGAGTTTGGTGGGGTGGAACTTACAGGAGATAGCATCAGTAGGTACCGCGATGAAGACTATGACGACACGTTGTCCACATGTTTCTGTAGTGTCCACAGGATTCATGATGCAGCCGATGCACACTCAGCTGTGGACGATAGCCTCCTTCCCATTTCAAATCTTATCATAGTGCCTTGCAAAAAAATGTCAGCGATGATCGGATTTCTTCTTCTGTTAAAGGATCAACATGCTCTTTCTACCACCTTCTCTGAAAGGTGTCGCGCTTGCTCATTTGGTCATTCCATTTATTCTTCTCTGAAATTAAAAGATTTTTCACCAATTACGGAAAGGAGATATTTATCCTATCTTGTATTCCTATAATTCACTTAGCTACAAGCTCAGCTGACCACTAGAACAAACTGGATTTTTATTCAATAGTTAATGTCACATCTTATTTTGCATCATTAGGCAAATGATACGCACATGAAAATCTGTGTAAAATCTAATGGCTCCTATTTTCTCCCAAGATTTAACATTAGTAGTTTTTACAAATCATCAATGCTTCTCTGAACCAGAGTTTTTTAGTTATTTTCAAGTGTTTAGTATTCATGTTGCTGCAATTTCTGATGTTTTTGCAGGAAGTGCAATTTATCATTCTGTTTGTTCAAAGGTGTGAAGATTGATTCTGTCATTTTCTTTCTCAACACAGTTATGTTGCTCAAATGGCATGATCTCATATTTCATGCTTTATGTAACTTTGTGTCCTTCCACGAGCCCACACATCATTGATTTTCCTTTGTAGTCATGTGCAAAAGTGGAGGTTAGCTCACTAACATAAAAAGTTGATTGCAAACTACAGATTTGTGCAAATCCCTGATTTGCAAAATGCTTGTTGTTACAATCATTGAAAATGCATAACATACTTTGAAGAAAAGTATTATAATAATTATATAGATCGCGATGATGCTATATAAAACAAAACGTTTTGAATGCTGTTGGGACTGAATGTTCACCATGATGCATTGATATTGCAAACTATAACTGGGTGAACAATTTGGTCAATTATATATTTACCACCAGTCGTTGGAACAGATGTACATCTTTCCATACACCGGTAATGACAATGTAAAGTATCAGATGACTGGAGTTAACACATTTTGAGATATTAGCAGATAAACTGTTTGGGTTCAAAAAGATATCAGAATTTATAATTAGAAAATAAATCGTACCATTTTTAAAGTTTTATTTGAAAAAATCACTGAGTCTGTGAAGCACCTTGTAATTGGTTAGAATTACTGTAAATAACTGTGTGATTACTATGACATAGATTTAAAGTTATCTCCAACCTTATTTATTGGCCTCCATTCTAACTCGTATATCAAAAATTTAAGCTTTGTCAACAAGTAAAAGTATATATTTTCTGAAAGAACAAACATCACCGAATATAAATATACTTTTTGTATTTATGTGTCATAAATATTTTTACGTTAAAAACATTTTTAAATCAAAATTTCATTTTTAAGAAAGGTGCATTCATAGCAAAATAACCCCTCGGTCGATTTTATTGAAACCTTCTTTAAATGAAAACTTCACCAGTTACCTCAAAAACACTGTTAGGAATTTTCGATTAGTCTGTTCGTTTGGTTTCTATGACAAATCAACTCTCAAAACGTAATGTATTTTTGTAAAAATTTGAAGTCGTATTCGTCTTTGTCACATTACGCAAAAACTAGGCCTTTAAGTCGAAAATCCTTATATTGTTTTTGACATTAATGACTAAATATTAAGTTTAGAAAGTTTCAGCGAAATCCATCCAGTAGTTTTTGAGAACTAGACAAGTGTTCCTAAGTTCAAATAAAGTTGATTTGCCGAAGCCGAGAAAAATCTGATTAAACTGGGACAAGTGAAAACCTCGAATTCTTCGGTTAATTATTCGATGAAAACTTGTTTTCGGTACATGTAACCAATATAATTTTTAACTAGGTTAGCCATTTCAACGTTTACTCGCATTGTCAACTCATTTGCAGTGCGTAACTAACTTAATTCGACGACTTATTCGTTTCCAACGTTCACTGTTGTTTACGCCATACTTTCTAAGTACATGTAGGTCACACGGTTCATAGCCTGTACACGTCATGCGCTGGGAGACTGATGCTAAACCAAGTAAGGAGGGTATTACAAAAATCGAGTCGGTGGTTAAAGTATGTTGTTAACATGAGATCAAAACATCGAAATGTCAACTTATTAACTGAATTGAGGAATTAGGGTGAGGATTTGTCTCTTTTCACAACTTTCTGTGTTCATGACCACAGAGACCTGAGGCGACTCGTAGCATTCTTTTTCAACGTCAACAGTCGTATGCATGTAGACGCACAAGTCCCTTAGGATCAAAACTACGCTTTGTCTTCGTTTTCCACGGCACCATTCTATCATATATGTAAGTACACCTCGTTGGCTCAATATTATGGCGACTTTGTGAGTGAAAGGACAGAGGGTATACGAAGCTGTTCTGGTACCTGGCGGGAGATTCGATTTAATTGTTGCGGTTGTGCTCTTCCAAGGTGGTTCTGCTAAATCTTTTTTTTCTCGTTTTCAGAATAAATATCGATTAATTAAGTAAAAATAGATCCATTTTTAGTTGCCCAAAATTTGTGCATATGTACTTTTAAATCATGGGGTCAGACTTGTTGATATGTACTTTAACGTCAAAATCTATTCTTAGATGGTGTTTACAACTTTGGGTTCTGGGGTTAAAGTACTCTAGAGATTCTAGAAAATTCTGAGAACAAATTGTAACAGCCAATAATATGATTGGATATGATCATGTGGTTTTTATTAGCCAATCACTAGATAAGTAGAATGTTATATTAGGGGCTGAAATCAACAAGATAATTAGATGCGCTATAGTAGTTGAAGCATAAAGACTTACTACGGTGTACAGAAGCAATTGTACGACAGAGTCATCTCGTGGAAGATTCTAGAAAGGATCTTGGCAAGGGGTTAGCGAAAAGGAAGTTAACTAAGAGCTAGTCACTTGCATTGTGGGTAGTAAGATATTACCTGAAGTGTTGCGTCATCAGCAAGAGACTGTGACCAGCAAGAAGAATCGCGGGTACAAGAAAGTGCATGCAAGCGTTGCATCACAAGGGACGGTGACCAACAAGTACATGTACACTGTCGCTATACAGTGTGTGTACTGTAGTTCGAAGATTCACCAACACGACAGACATCCAACAAGTGGAGAGTCCTAACTTGGATAGCAGATAAGACATTTGATTATTTTGGTTGATTGATTATAGTAATCTTTAAAGAGGGCGCTAGCGTAGTTACTCTTTTTTGTAGTTGATTACTTAATTAATAATCAGTTTTACTTGTCTAATTAGGGGTTATGAAAAATAAATTAATTACTGGATTTCATTATTTACTCTCCATCTACGCACAATCTCAAAGCATAGCTACCTTTTAAACAAACCCACCGTCAATCGTCTGACACTCGTACGTGGTATACATGTATATTTTGTATTTGATGTTCCCCGAGAATGAAGATAAGGTATTCTGCTAGACACAAATGAAATAATGTAAAAATAGCCAATTTTTGTGAATAAGGTTAGAGATAACGTTAGTGTAATTAAAAAGTAGGTGAAGCCATTGCAGTTGGTCAATGTAAACATCGCCATTTGAACCCTAAACTGCACTGACTAAAATGTACTTTGGGCCCACTGAGTACACTTGGCCTCAGAATTAAAAAAAAAATTGGTACTAAATTTTGGTTTTTTTTGTATCAGTAAACAAGAAGATGCAATGAAGGTTTTCAGAGGAATTCAGCTTACATTTTGTTTCCACTTCAAACAGCTGGGGATTTAGCCAATTGAACTTGCACTACTCGGCCACTTACTAAACGGTAAATATGGAGACGTCATATAGTAAGAATCACCCAGAGATACATTGTAGTTATAAATCCTACGTACAGTCACAATGCATCGAATTGTTTTTAGCAAAATGTTAGTGATCTTGTTGAACATAGATTATAGACAACATAACCTATGATGTTAACCAAACGCCCATCGGTGTGCCAGACGATTTCACTCTCTAAACAAAAACACATGAATATAACGTTTTCCGTTACAAATGCACATAAATGTAATCCTATGCTAAAAGTAGATTAGGTCACACTTGGGGCAGCATAAAAGACAAATAAATCGATAACTTACTTCAGAAATGAGACTTCTTCGAGCCAATCGAGGCGTCGATATGCTTCAGCCATCACTGTTTTGCTTTCGGCTACCTTTCACCTCTCTGAGGTCATAAGGCCATTTCCAAATAAGGCACCGCAATGCATTTTGGGACTGTAATGCTGGACTTGACGAGCACGAAGGCGTGTCTTTTTGGTCAACTTACAAACTCATCTAAAGCTCATTATATTTAGGAAACCTATAAAAAAACTTGTACGCCACGACGTGATGCAGGTTTCATACAAGATGAGAAACGTTTACTTTCTTATTTTATACCATTTTCCCGTTCCAAACCACTTTAATTGTCAGCTACAATTTGATAATAACTGACAAGCTTGTAAGTTGTTGCCATTCCAATTTTTTTTATCGTTTACGCAAGTCCCAAGTAACAGCCGCTCAAAATGTGCCCAGTATTTCTACCACATCCCGTAGTATTAAGCATACTTTGGGATTAGAAAGTGAACAGCATAGTGAGGTGGAATTTAGTGTGTGAAACTTCTGGAAAGGTATTTGAGACCAGGTTATCGACGTTCAAAGTTGTCCAGAACTGTATTTCAGTCGCACCCTGTAGTATTAAAATCGTACCTTGGTGTTACAAATTATCTGCAAAGAGAGCCGGGAATTTGAGAATGATGTCTGTTATTTCTGCAAAGGTACTGAACCCAAGTTCACAGAGGTTCACTGATACTAAAAATGTGACCGCTGCGCGTAACGAAAATTGTGGGTAGTCGTAAATTTCTCAGCAAGCTTTGTGGGACCTCTGCGGGGTCCAATAGGATATGCTATTCTGGTGGAGTTATGGGCTTATTCATTACACAAACCCTTAATAAAATTGGGCAGGAAGTGGCTTTATTCTCTGCCATTGGAGTTATTATTAGTTGTTCCCAGGCATCGATTTCGTCTGCTGCTGGCATGTATTGAGAATTTGGCTGCTGATTTCACCTGAATTTGATGAAAAGCAAATAGAATTGTGTTAACAAAAAGTTATTAATTAAATTTTAGTAGTTAGGACTCAAAATTTGTTTAATATGCATGCTTTTTATGAACATGTGTAACTGATTTTAGAGGAAATTAGTGCCAGCAAACAAAACGACAGTGATCTGCAGTCACTTGTTCTTAGTCGGGCTTGGTAGATTTCATACTGAGATGAGGTTTCTGGGATGTGTTGGATACGTAATGACAGGCACAGGGCTCCAAGAAGTTCTTGAGACGGTGCATGCATCAAACAGTGTGATCATTTTGTTAAATGGAAAAAATGTGGATAGAGTAGTGAGGGGCCATATGTATTGTTGGTAGACTCAGCACTGAATGCTATCATAAAAGCCAGAACATTGAACATCCCACTTCCAAATATTGACAGATCAAGTAACGCCGATCCAAAACCTTTGAAGAAAGAAGTTCTTCAGAATTTCCAGGAGTCCGGAATGTCACCAACACAGAACACACAGATTCCATGCCAAGAGGTGGAGCAGTTCAATGCTTTTACACAAATTTTGGCTCGTCTGAATATGGAGACAGATTCTTCAGACATCCCAGACATCCCAACTGATCACATAACTACATGAATACTCTGGGGCATGCCATGCCCAGCCAGTGTCTTCTGATTCTGAACCTTGGATTACAGTGGAATGCCCTCACGAGAGTTCACTTCTGGCTTCCGACACTACTGCCATTGGTATATTCAAACACGACTAAATCAGAGTATAGGTCTTCAGAATTCGCAGTGACAGAGAATAGTTCGTCAGAAGAATCAATGGCCAATGATATTCTTCATGATGATTTGAGAGCTGGTCTGAAGCGGTATGATGATCGTATTGCTGGCATGACGCCTGTGTGCGACGATGTACATTGTATGCTCGTCGGAGTGTCTTGTGGGTATCCATAAAAAATCAAAGCACATAAATCAGACTTGTCCCTGCAAAGTCGAATCATTAGTCTTTGGCAACAGTATATGAAGATGACTGACATCCTTAGACTTTTTTAAAAGCAGAAATAACGTCAGATTGGGAGCTTCACTTAAAAGCAGTTTCTGAAATGCTGCCTTACTTTGGTCACAACTCTTATGCAAAATCTTCACACATGTACTTGAAGTAGACGTAGCAACTCAAAGGACACCCGTCCAGATGTCTACGGCCAACACACCATAAGACAAAGTGACAGATTCTGGGCAGGCTTGTCATAATGAGATATGATCTTGTAATTGAGCAAACGTTCATGAAAAGTATTAAAACATCAGGATTTAACTAGAGGTTGCGAAATGGGAGATACACAGAGTGCACTGTGGCTGCTTTCCTTGCCGGCATGCTCAAGTATAAATGGTACCATGTAGACAGTGACAAACTTGAGTTGTGAAACAAGTCAGTAGCAAAAAGAATGTACCCAGGCAAGACAGTCGCGTAACGACAAAGACATCCTCAGCCTTGTTGAATTCCTCCACAACAGTAACCCATTTTAAAGAGAAACGTTACAGAACATCGCCACTGGTGTGACTGCAGGCATATGCGTCAGTGCCGGAAATGCCAGAGAAGTGGGGAAGGCGGTTCACTTGTCTATGGAGGGGTCAAGTGTGAAAGACTTCACATTCAGAAAGAAAGACAAGGTTGTGGCAATGACAGGTCAATCAATTCATGCTGCTAATAGTAATTTTACACAATTGCTATTTCAGCGAATCCTGACAGCTGCAAAAGACAACAGTAAAAGTTCATCAAGCCTTTTGAAGTTTGAGATGTGTGTTGGTTCCCTTACTCTTATTGGTACATCTGGTCTTCCTAGGATTGCTAATAAATCAAAATGAGCTGATGCACTGTGGTCCAGTGGGGACTACCTGAGGATTTCAATTTCCAGAAAGCACGGTGATGCATGTAATCGACGGTGGTTCTCTCTTTCACCGTATTCCATGGCCTAGAGTTACAACGTTTTAGTCATTTGGAAGAGCTTATGTGGATTACATCAGCAAGTGCACCCAGACTACTGTTGTTTTTGATGGTTACTGAGATGGACTATCAAGTGAAGATGTCTCTCATGTTCCAAGACTGGGTGGGGTGGTTGGAACTGAAGTTCACTTCAATGGTGACATGGTGATCAAGTAAAAAAGAAACATTTTTGGCAAAGAGCAAAAACAAACAACGATTCATTCACTTCTTGTCAAGTTTGCTAGGAAATGCTGGCTGCACAGTGGTACAAGCTCAAAGTGACGCAGATGTTTTAAGTGTAGAAACAGCAGTAGAGAACGCGGCACAAGTTCCAACTACCCTTATTGCAGACGATACAGACTTGTTGGTTCTTTTGCGTTACCATGCTACTTCACAACAAATTCCAATGTTCATGATATTTGACAAGACGCACTAAAGCAAGAGGAGAGTCTGGGACATCAAGGAACTACAGTTGTCTCTTGATACCAAAACTTGGTCAGTTTTGCAATTTGCGCTTGCAATAGGTGGTTGCAAAACAACATGACAGCTGTTCGGTATTAGCAAAGGCTCTCCCATTCAAGAAACTGCGTGATCGACAAATTCTGCAAAAACTCTAGTAGGAGTATTCACTAGACACATGCAGCTGAAGCAAGACATATTTGAAGCTGGTAAGAGTTTTATCAGTGCTCCATGGCGGTACTGGCTCCCAAAACTTGGATGACTTGCGATACAGGCGATTTGTGGATGAGGTGCCAGACTAGCTACAGTCCAAATGCAGTCATTATCACCAACTTTCTTCAGTAGTTAAATTCCATGTTGCCGGGATTATCAAGAGCAAGAGCGGTCAAGTTTCGCGTGGCAGTGGCCTAGACTCGCTGTATTGGGGATGGATACTGGTAGGCGGAAAATTCATTCCCACGTCGACGGACCAGTTAGTAGCAGCAGAGAACCTGCTGAAAGTTGTAAGATGCTCGTGTAAGACCAACTGCAGTTCCAAGAGATGTACTTGCAAGAAGTTAGGATTGCCGTACACGGTTGCATATGGAGAATGCCGTGGTTTTAGCTGCAGCAATTCATTCTCAGTTGACAGAGATTAGTTTTGTAAATACTGGTTGATTGTGTATACGTGTAGATTCACTAGCATTTACAACTAACTGGAAGTGACACAGACAGTGTGGATAGTAGATCACTGAATTAATTGCAGAGAGTTAGTTTCAATACAGCACATTTTTTCAGGAGGAGAATGATCCTTCAGTCCAGGCAAACATGATGCTTTTGACCCAAATAAGTTATTCGTTAAACCATCTTGAAAATGGTAGTCGTAATCATCACGAGTCAGACAAAAATTATTGTAATGGACGTGCTGACCTAAAAACTCATGATGTGGCGTGTCTCTGGAATCTGAAGTTCTTACACGAAGCAACTATGTGGTGGCCATCTTAGAAAATGGTGGATGTAATCATTAGAGCCAAACACAATGAGTCTAAATGGATTAGTCGACCCAGAAAACCTATGATACAATGTTTGAAGCAGGACGCTCTTCGTTTGTGCAAAGTTGTGCGATTCTAAATAGTTTTGGAGGCCATCTTAGAGAATGGCTGATGGTGTCACCATAGCCATGTAAAACTTTTCCAATGGATTTGTTGACCCACAAAAGATAGGTAAACCTTTTTGAATTTTTTCTCTATCACATTCCACTCTCGAGTTATAATGATCATCTGCAAAACTGGCGGTCATTTTGTCCGCCATCTTGGAAATGGTGGAAGTAATTAGTACCAAATGCAATAAGTCTCAATGGATTAGTCGACCCAGAAAACCTATGATGCTACTTTTGAAGCAAGACGACACACTAATCTGTTCGTGCGAAGTTGTGCGATTCAAGTAGATTTGGCGGCCATCTTGCAAAATGGCGGACGGTGTTACCACAGCCATGCAAAACCATTTCCAATGGATTTGTTGACCCAAAAAACATAGGTAAACCTTTTTGAATTTTTACTCTATCACATTCCCCTCTTGAGCATCAGAAAATCTGGCGGGGCCATTTTGTCCGCCATCTTGAAAAACCAACTTCCGCCACTCTGATTCCGGTAGATTTTTTTCCCACTAAGGGCTGTGAAAGAATACGATTCATGCAATAAAACCTTTTGTTGTAATTTTTCCGTGTTATCCGTAGAATGACTGGACTATTATATAAAACTGAAACAAAGTCTGTCTCATTAGATGCAATTTGTAATACCTTTGGAGTGTTCGTGAGTGCAAATGATTTGAGAAGCCAGCAATGAATAAATCACTGCCTTACCGGTTTAGGTGCAAAAAACCGAGGCCGTGTGAGCTCATGCTAATTTAGTGTTTGCTGGCAGAAATTGTTGTGAAACAACTCAATTTCCATGCCACGGCCAGGAGTTAGGGGAATCTTTATTTACATTTACATTACTGAAATAATGATTGTCAATGTAAAACTTCTGCCCTGACGGGGCTGCGGCCAAAGCGGAACTTGACTTCGCGGCCCCCAACTAGTAAGTAGATTTGCAGTTTCGTGGCTAATTCACCATCATAATCACGTGCACATTACTTTGGCGCAATAATATGGTATTTTCGTGACTGGAAGTTTAGTTTCCACTGAACTTTGGCTGGTTTATGTTCGTTATGTCTGATCTCCGGGCCACTGGCCGGGATCGAGTCAATCCTGCCTGATCGGGCGCC
>NMRA01000624.1:49108-148320 GCA_002633005.1 Phoronis australis | reverse complement strand
TGATGTGCTGAACAGACTGCGTGTGAAACCGATGACGTCATTGGATAATTTCAACACCTCCGTCTGCCGTCAGGTGTCAGGTAACGTAACCGTACGTGTGGTTATGGACTAAAACTATTCGATCTAAATTGATACAAATTAGGTTGTTTTTGGGTGGCATGCTCCTTTAATGGTGCTATTGTAATAACAGTCTACTCCAGGAACTGAACACAGTTGTTTTAGTGCTGCTGAAAAACATTGTTTCTAATTTAGAGACTATCGCGCTATTGCAGGAGCATTATATTCTAATATCAAAGCGTTTGAGCGTATAAGTGTGGATTGCAAAATACTAATATCCTCCAAATTTGCAAATGTAGGAGTATCTGGATACGTCTTTTCAATTTAGCAGTATCTTCTAAGTTAGCTAATCTAGTACTGCCTGGATATTACTGTTGCAAGTTTCTTCTACCATGTATTTTATAAACATTGGTTTATATTAGCGCTAGAGAAAATCTCTGCCTAGTGAATTAGCAAAATCTAGAGATATCTGGATATGACACTTCTGTATGAAGATATTTTTGGACAATTGTGCTAATTCTAGAATCATGCACCTTGATGCAATGGCCACGATGACACGACGACGACGAAATAATATAACGTGAAGAAGTATTTTTCATCAACCAATAGCACCTGTAAGCAGTTCATGGTCCTAGCAAAACTTGATGAATGTCGTTTCGTGTCTCTTCTACAAATTAATGTGCACTCGTCTATCAGCCCATACTTGGACTCGTTTACACCAGTATCCATGGGTATACGGGTTGAGCCTTTACTTTTTGTGGGCGATATGTTGAATATTACATTATTGGTGAATAAAGCGGTTAGCTACATGTAAGTGTACCTAAGCTACCAAGTAATCTATTTTTGAATACAATATTCTTAAACTCTTGAATAATTATAATTTCATAGATGACAGTGCAACTCTACCTTTATTATGGCACAGACATGGTTCCCACACGTAATCACATGACCGAGTTTTCTTTCTAAGATCATGATCTTGAACACTGATTCCCGTAAGACATAAAATATGAAATTTTGCAAGAAAACATCGATCTCTGTAGCTTGTCAGTTGCGAATGCCTGATGAAAAATCTTTAAAAATGGGTTACAAACCTCGACGTATTGCATTTACACGTGTTTTCTCTGCAACTACATATAAAGTTCAAGCAAAGTAATTTACAGTTGTAAATTGCTACCGATTTTACTGACTTCACTCCACTCGGACTTTGAACTGTATGATTTAGGTCAAACAAATATCTACAAACTCAACGCTCTTCGGGTCAGAGTCAATTAAAAGTTTGCTAAACTTTTACGCCATCGGAACATTAAAAGAGAATGCCAACAAAAAAACCCATTTGTATCAATTTAGATCGAGTAGTTCTGCTCGATAACGGCACGTTCGGTTGCGTTACCCGACACCTGACGGCAGACGGATGTGTTGAACTTACCCAATGACGTAATTGGTTTCACAGGCAGTTTGTTCAGCAGTTCGCAACATGGTTACTGGTGTCAGGTTATCGCTTGAGTTTATCGCTTAACACCAATAAGTAATCAAACTTCGATGTAAAACCCTTAAAAATACACCGAGTTCTTTTAGAAACGTGTTGTTTTATTTCGCTCTTACGGGTTTATTGATATTTGGACATAACCGTAGCCTACAAAGTTCGGCAGGCCAATTTACCAATATCCATAGCAGGAGTTTGGGGTCTGTTCGAAGTAGTCCTCCGTGAAATACAGAAGGGACAGCCTAGAACTGTGTCGTTTAGACTAACGATTTTTTGAGTTCTTAACACACAAAAACGCTTGTTATCCCGACCAGCGGCTCGGAACGCGATCAGGCCGGTCGCGGCCGGACCGTCTGACTCGTTATTACCGGGGCCAGTGCCTGGGAACCCGATGAGGCCCTCCGCGGCCGCCGAGACTGGCACGAACATAAACAAGCTTGAGTTGGGAACTAAACCTCCAGTCACGAAAAGACTGCGATATTGAGCCAAAGAAATTAGCCACGAAACTGAAAATCTACTTACTTGTTGGGGGCCGCGAAGTCGGGTTCCCCTTCCACAGACCACCAGGGCAAAGGTTTTACAGTAACAATGATTTGAATAATGTATTTGTATTTCTGAATAATGATTCCCCTAGCATGTGGCCATTGATATAAAATCTAGTAATTGTTTCACAACAGCTCTCTGTCAGCAAACACTGAATTAGCATGTTAGCATGCGCTCACACGACCTCGGTACATGGTCAATTACCTTTATTGCCGGCATCAAAAGCCAGCGGTTTATTCATTACTGGCTTCTCAAAAATTGCACTCACGAATACTGCAAAGGCATTACAAATTGTATCTAATGAGATAGACTTTGTTTCAGTTTTTTATTGTCCTAAGCATTGGTGAGAATGATAATAATTCATTTTGAAACAGAACGCAGATTAATAAACGTCTACATGGCAACTCGCCTCGCGCCAATCCTGACTTACTCAAGAGCTCATCCGACGAAGACTTCACGGATGTGATCCTTAGGTTTCACAGGCTATCAATTCGAACCGGAATACACTGATCAAAAAAAAAATAGAGAGGCGCCGTGAACATGCACTGGCAACGGAACGTATGGATATTTCTTTGGTAAGCCGGAATTCGTCACAGAAATCACTGTCGACGAAATGCCGGCCACGGAACGGAGATGTTTCACGGCCTCACACTTGCTATTAACAGCATGCCTTTCATTTTTCACTTCCTCGAGCCATTTCCTAAGACTTCAGGCTCTCGAGGAAGTGTCGAAAAAACGAGATACCCACTTTTTTCAGCGCCTCATAGTTCGCGCAAGCGGAACGATGCACCGCGATATACATGTAGCGGCATTCACTAGGCAGACGTATAATTGACGTCGCTGCGTCGTTTCTCATCTTCGTCACAGGTTAACGCGACACCTCTCGGTACGGTGAGGTCGACCGTACAAGAGGTGATGTGTATATAGACCGATTCAGTTGGTAAAAAAGACTAATTAAATCGGGTGCCATTCTCGTTTAAATTTGCTAGAGTTTGTCACCGAATTGGACTCTTCATCCTCCTTAATAGTTCGCAAATGGGTCACGCATGAAACAATATCTTATCTGAGACTTCATTTAGAAAAATCCCTCCCAAAATGTCGCATAATATTTTATTCCACGGACAATACATATTCCTGAATTCACAACAAGGAATATGCCTTAACCAACATCATTTACCTGTGCCAATTTGTAAAACTTAGGAGAAAGCGCCTTAGTGCGAAGCAATACAGTAAACAGTTTTCAGAAAAAATCACGATTTCGAATATGTCCACGTAGTCCTAAATATTGTATACAATATAGAACACCTGGATATCATTGTTTCCCAGGGTATACGTTATTATATGATTCAAGATAACTCCTCCTACAGTATTTACCTGTGGTGGTCGACGGTGGTACACAAAACCCGCAGTAGGCTTCGCAGTATTTCCTTGCCCATGATTCATGTTTGACGCAGACTGCTTTGCCTGCTCCATACATATGACAGTCTTGGAGTTCATTCTCACACGCTCCTGGTGCTGCAAAACACCATCACTTGACGTTACATAGGATACAATTTATTGTTAATTCAGGAAAAAGACAAGATGGATTAGAACCTAGAGTCAAAGAGATTTACAGCCGATTACATGAACATCAAGATTGTATATTTTAGTAGGTTTTGTTTGTAGGTATACAGTAACTATTGATTAAGTTAAATTTGGGGTTCCAGTGATTACATTTCGGCCTCTGGGGTGACTGACTCGACGTCACCTGATCTAAATGTCACCCTAACTGAGCATTTATTCACTACATACAGTAATTCCATTTACTCAAAGCCACCATAACATCACCTTAATGTGGATTAACTTAATCCTTTACATGTTCATCGTAACGTAAGGTGGAATTAGACTCACCTTAGCCCCACCTTCGGTGAAGTGTAATAAAACCGCTAGCAATATTAGATTGCTGATGAAGAAATATATTTTTGATTTCAATTGTTTATATGCAGATGTGAAATATGTTGTATTAGTTGTAATTATTATAATCATTATTATTATTATCTTATTAATGTTACTTTTATTGTTATTACGATTGCAATGGACATATTGGATGAACATGTAAACAGTCACTAAGCTGGAAATACTTGGTCAAAAAGGCGCAATCCACATAATTAGGCGCAATGTTTTAATGTGTTGTAATTGGTAGTGAAGACTAAGATGAGAAAATGTTTACTTAATATGGAATTCAATCTTTCGTTGACAGTATCCTTTTGAATTCCTTACTTTATGTTTGATCGTGGTCGAGCCTTTCTTACTTGCTAGCGCATTCTTACCGCAAACAGATATCTTCTAGTAATTACCCGCAAAAATTGACATGTAACGGCAGACATGAAAATGAGAGAACATGAGAGAGCGAGACGTGGCGTAATACAACTGAAGCAATGATGACGCCAGCGACGCGCATAGTTGTGGATACAAGTATATGGAAAAACATAGTGTATCAAAATGAACATAATAAATCAAAGTGGTCAGAAGTGCCTCTAATGGGTCAGGCAGATGTCTTAGTCATCAGCTGAATTATGAGATCGTATATGCAAATTAGATATGGGCTCTCGGCGGGAAAACCTGCATCGTTGACCGCATAAACGATTAAAATATCACCGTACATTAGATGGCTAACCAAGATCAAGGAAGCCAAGTATCAAGTCAATAAATGAGAATCCATCGGAATATCTATCAGAAGAACATTTCGTTGTAGCGAGAAACGGATGTCATTCGTCGGAAATTGATCAGTGAAACCCGTCCATATTCCAAATTTACCAAGGTTCTGTTTTAAGTAGCAGCGAAAACAACAACCACCACAGTATCATTTTGCGGTAAATTTCAATGAAAAGCAGGGCTCGAAATACTTAAACGATACAAGATTTTTGTATCAAACGAACACAGATATGTCAGGATCTCCAACTGGGAATCGAACCACATGTCTCTAGATCGACGGTCTAGTGCTCTTACCGCTGAGCTACCGAGGACCCGATATCTTTTTACAGCCAAGTATTATGTCTTACATCTCACGAGCGGCATTTCTCCTTTTTCACACGAGATTTTGGACAGTTATTTACAATCAGCAATTTACCAGTATGCCAAGATTTTTGTAGTTTTCATGTCAATCAGATGAGAAAAGTGACATGTTGTTTTTACAAACTGTCAAAGAATTGACATACATTGATGACGCAGGAAAATACTGACGAACGTATCGCTCAAAAATTAACCAAGATGCAAAAAAACAGTTAAAGCATATTACGATTTTGATAGCAAGAAGAGTAACTCCATATACTTACATTTAGTTTTCGGTGGTGTTGTGGCAACTGAAACGAGAATACATGTATGTACATGTACGCAGGTAATACTTACAGCCACTGGTTCATGTGTCTTCTTATTCCAAAGACTATATGTAACAGCACTCAAAGTAAAACATAATTTCCAGTTACAATGTCAGCCGTCTTTTCTCGAGTACATGTATGTGGCCTAGGCCCGGAATCTAATCTTTGTACTCGAAACGAATTTGAAATTATTTTTTAAAATTTCTCTAATTGTGCGAACACAAGATAAATGGTTATTAGACTGTGCAGTAGCGGATAAATACACTGTACAGTGTATGTCAAACATAGAACTACATATAGTATTTTCATCAGGAAAACTAAAGTGCACAACAAAATTTCGAATAAGAAGATATTGCAAATCTAAAAGTGCCATAGCTTTAATAGCAGACATACATGTATCTTTAGCATTAATATGGCTTGTTGATCTTCATGAGAGAACTATGGTGCCTGGCATTTCTAAATTAGATGATAATGCAAATCCAATAGCGCAATAGCGTCAAAAGCAGATATATCTTCGTCAGAGAGCTCTCTCGTTCGATCAGTCTAGATTAGTAGATAATGCTATTTCGATAGCGCAAAATTATAAGACAATGCTCTTTCAATAGCGCAAAAGCGCTAATAACGGGTATATGTCCGTGGGAAAGTTTTTTATCGACTCCTTCTAAATTAAAAAGATAACACTATTGCATTAACATTATTTCTAATAGATAATTTTAGTACTACTGAACAAACATCTTCTAGTTAATAGACATTACTGGCGCTACTGCAATAAAAATATCCTCTAATTCAGTAACTGAACACAGTCATTTTAGTGCTGCTGAAAAAAAGTCTAATTTAGAGATTTGATTAGCGCTATTGCAGTAACATTATATTATAATATTAAAACGTCTGTGGGTATATGTTTGTGGAGTGCATAATAGCGTGGACTGAAATACTAATATCTTCCAAATTTGCAAATCTAGAATTATCTGGAAATGTCTTTTTAATTTAGCAGTATCTAGCTAATCTAGAATTATCTATTTAACCGAGCGCTATCTTCTAAAGTGGCTAATCTATGGATATCTGGATATACATGTAACTGTTGCAAGTATCTCCTACCATTTCGTTTAGAAACATTGGTGTATATTAGCGCTACAGAAAAATCTCTGCTGATGGAATTAGCGAAATATAGAGATATCTGGATATGACACTTCTACATGAAGATATTTTTGGACAATTGTGGTAATTCTAGAATCCTGCACCTTGATGCAATGGCCACGATGACGCGACGACGTCGAAATAATATAACGTGAAGCAGTATTTTTCATCAACCAATAGCACCTGTAAGCAGTTCATGGTCCTAACAGAACTTGATGAATGTCGTTTCGTGTCTCTTCTAAAAATTAGTGTGCACTCGTCTGTCAGCCCATACTTGAACTTGTTTACACCAGTATTGATGGTGAATAAAGCGGTTAGGTAAGTGTACCTTAGCTACCAAGTAATCTATTTGTGAATACAATTTTCTTGAATAATTAAAGTATCAATGATGACGGTAACACTCTATTATGGCACAGAAATGGTGCCCACACGTAATCACATGACCGAGTTTTCTTTCTAAAATCATGATCTTCAACATTGATTTCGGTAAGACATAAAACATGAAATTTCGCAAGAAAACATTGAGCTTTGTAGCTTGTCAATTACAAATGCCTGAAAAATCTTAAAATGTGTTAAAATGTACATAGACGTATTGCATTTTCACGTGTTTTCTCTGCAACTACATGTAAATTTTAAGAATTCGAAACATTAAATTTGCTAGAATTCGTCAGCAAATTGGACGCTTATTCCTCTTTAATTGTTCGAAAATGGGTTACTCATGAAAAAACATCCCATCTGACACTTCACTTAGAAAAAATGCTCCCAAAATGTCGCGTAATATTTTATAGACTCTATTCACGCTAGCATGTCTCCGGGTTGAAAACGAGGCTGTGTGATCAGCAGCTCATCGAGGACAGGACAACGAGAATGGCGCTTCAATGTTGTGTCCCAAATTGTACGAACGATTCACGCTATGACTCGGGAAAACAATTGTCACTTCACTATTTTCCTGCTGATGAGAACCTCAGGAAACAATGGGTAGTGAAAATTCGCCGTGATATCAGCCCCCACTTTCAGGTTAGTTGTTTTTTTTTTCTGCCGTCGATCGATTCATAGAGCTCAGCTCGCAAATCGCTCGAGCTTCGCTGCGTTTTGTGGCCCCGTCACTCTAATGATACCATCAAAGCAATCGCAAAAACTCTACATTTATTTTGTATTGCAAGTCATGTCATGGTTGACATACTTGGTCGACTCATCGCACTTTTGTAAAGTGCGGTATTGCTTATTTTGCCTCAGCATAGCTAACTCGGCATTTGGTTCAGTCCGGCCGGGTTACAAAATCTAGGTCACGTTGTATGGCTTCATGCCATCGGCTGTGTTTGTTCTTAAAAACTTTTGTAAAAATAACTTCTTTTTGTTTATCGATTAAGTAAAGTTTTTGTTCTTTATTATCTGTTCTTCTTTGTTTTAAATTACTAAAGGCACTAGAGTTTGCTCTCAACATTTTAAAGCAGAAGACATGGTCAAAATATTAGCAGGACTGCGTAAACTTAAACCTGGTGCTGTCCCATCCCAGTTTGACTGGTCGAAGGCTGTGGCAAGAAAAGCGCCGAAAAAAGAGTTCCTTGCAGGTATTGCAAAGAGATTATTCTTCCTTAGATTATTTGATTCATTTCAGTAGTGTTGTTTTTAATTCACTCTCAGTTTACACTTGGAAATAAGCATTGCTCCCATTGCTCTGTGGATGTCGCTTCTTGATATTGTAGGATTTAATGAATGCACTTAATTCATTATAAATGGTAATTTTGCTTACATAGTAAACTCTTTTCACTCGCTTATAACGTTCGCTTTCTTAAAAAAATTCCGTTTTACGAGACCAAAACACTGGTCTAGGTTGCCGCAAGACAAAACAAAGACATGCCTTGTGTTAGGTCAGCTCAGTGGCTACCCTTTGGTCTCAAGTTTCTCGATTTGAAGCTGTTATAAACCTGCCTCTGAAGAAAACTGTTGAGAGAATGCAGACGGTTCGGCACTTGTAATGTCCTGAATGTTAATCAGAGTGAATATGATAGTCATATAAAAACTTATTATTTTCAGTGTGGAGCTACACAGAATGTTTCAACCCATAATATGACAAGTTGACTGAGACTCCGTGTGTATCCGAAGAACTTGACTACAACTGCAAGCCAAGAAGTGAAGGAGAACTTTAAGAAGGTACTATAAAGCAAATTGAAGAGTTGGCTGCCAAGAATGCAATGCAACGTTTTTCATCGGACTCTGCAAACATCCTGTTTTTCACAGGCTTCAAGAACTACGAAACATTGAAAACGCTATACTTGACATTAGAACCAACTGCACAGGGAATGTTGAGGTGGACTCAAGTTCGACGACGAAGCGGAAATACGAATGGTGTGAAATGTACTGCTTTCAAATCCGACTCTCTTAAACTGATTGACCAGTTCGTTTTATTTTTGTGTCGGATAAGGCAAGGCCTAATTGAACAGGATTTATCCGTGAGGTTTAATGTATCCCAATCTACTGTTAGTCGCACTCTGATCACTTGGGTTAATTATCTTTATTTCATGTTAGTGTCTTTGCCAATTTGGTGTTCGCGAGCGAAGATTGATGCAAACATGCCGCCATGCTTTAAAGAGACGTATCCTAAAACGAGGGTGATACTGGATTGAAGTGAAAGATAGGTGCAGACACCAAGTTCAAAGGTTTTGAATTCAAAGACTTACTCAAGCTACAAAAGCCACCCAAACTTTAACGGTCTTGTTGGCATATGTCCTTTTGGAAGCCACGCGTTTGTCAGCCTTTTGTACACAGGGTGCATCTCTGATAAAGAGATCACCAAGTTGAGTGGTATAGTGCACGTGGTTGAGGCTGGTGACGATGTGATGGCCGATAAGGGTTTCCTTATTAGTGATCTTCTTAGTGCTAGGAATGCAACTCTGAACATTTCACCATTTTTTGGGTGAGAAGGGAAAGTTTAGCAGAAAGGAAGTCACCGAAACTCAGGAAATAGCTAGGGTAAGAATTCACGTGGAAAGTGCCATCAGAAGGGTAAAGGAATACCACATACTTGATGGGGTATTGCCACTGAGTTTAGCTGGTTCTGCCAATCAGTTGTGGACGGTGTGTGCTCTTTTGACGATATCCAAAGGTCCATTGTTTTAGATTTGACACTGGTGTTACTCGGGGCTCATGGAGTTGTTAGTATTTAACAATTGTTAGTAAACTGCTCAAAAGCATGAGATGCCATGTAGCAGGTCACAAGATTTACACTGTGATATTTCAATCATAAGCAATACTATGTGCTAAATGTGACGAATTTTATAAGTAATATCAGGAAGAGATAACCAGGAAGGGACAACTGTTTTAGCGCATTTTAACGTGTTTTCAAAGGTGATTTCAAAAGTAAATGTTAAAGTCGTCTGGAATCCAAGCATTGTGTTTGAAAGCTTAACTCTTTAGGGATAAAATGACACCACTTTGGTCCCCAAATACTGCATATTAATGGCACTAGGATGCTTTGAACATGACTTGTTTTACCCTTCCAAAAGATGCCTCTTCCCAGGCATGTACTCGGGCATGATCCTCTTTTTTGAACCAACAGATGTCACTAATATATGCAAATGAGGCTCGCATCTCCTACGTCATATGACGTCATACAACATCATACGACGCGGGCTTCCAATTTGAACCCTCAGTTGCCTATAGTGAATGACTTGAAACACAGTTCTACCTGATTGGGCAGATCTAAGAAAATTAAGAACGCACACAAGTCAATGTTCAAAGAACATTGAATGGTTTCACATGGAAAAACATTTAATTGTATTTGGATACGCTTGCATGTGTGTATGCGTGGACTTCGTCATTTTGCTTAAATCCAGCAGGTGTTAGTCAAGAAATTAGCTGCTCCCGCCACGGTGGCCGGTGTCGTGGCGTCGCAGGGAAGTCTGATCCATGCATACGCAATTCGACAAACTAATGCTAGTCGCTGGTGAGCTCTGCTATGGTTCATGCGCAATTCGACGAACTAATGCTAGTCGCTGGTCAGCTCCGCTATGATTCATTTGAGACGTGCGGCTTAACTTGAACCTATACCCGTGTTCTGGCTCCAAGGTCGTTTTTTTGACCCAGTTTCGGGAAAAGTTCATTTCAATACGGTCCTTTCCTGATGATTATTTGAAAGATATGATCCCGAAATCCTTGGCGTACAGAGCTGTGTCAAAACTCCTTGTTGAAACACGGCCACTGCTCCAGCTTCTCCCGGGCGGCTGGGGAAAATGAACGCGGTGTCCCAAAATGACACAACTTCAACCCCTCAGTGCAGTTCAAGTTCTTTTCCAGTCAATCACTGTGCGCGGATTCTACGCGGGCAGGCTACTGGCGGCATGACTACACCTTATTTTTAACGTGGGTGCGTCACTGAGTCACGACGTGTCCAGCCTTTACAGAATGCACGGGAATGGCAAGCAAACGATTCGGTTTAGAAGAACCTAAATTCATTGCACAATACTACTG
The DNA here is from genome assembly GCA_002633005.1 of Phoronis australis. Taxonomy (NCBI): domain Eukaryota; kingdom Metazoa; phylum Phoronida; family Phoronidae; genus Phoronis; species Phoronis australis. The sequence continues at coordinate 137,274 of NMRA01000624.1, read as the reverse complement.
GGAACTACAAGCATCAAAGACAACCTTTCCAAATTGATGAGCAATGACTTGAACTTCTTTTTCGATCTACGGTTTGTAAATTTTTGAATTTCATTAGTCTAGTTTTTAATTCAATGAAGCATTTAGAGCTGCCCGACATTCATGAATATCACTGTTATCGTTTAATGTACTTCTTTGCGATATGGTGGTCTGATGATGGATCGAATTTTTGCAAGTCAGCCTTCAGGCTTCAACAAAGTTCAGTGACGCATCGCCATTTCTTACAAGACAGCTTCTGTGCTGTGCACGAATGTTTTGTGTTTTTGATGAATTTGGAATCTCAACTTCCCCTCGTGAGTAGTTGGCAGTGTCATGCCTGAGGTGTATAGAGGGCGCAGTACTAAAAAAAGTGAAAGCTAAAGTCCTCTCAGCCCCCCCCCCCGTAGTGCACCGCCTACGGACCACTGAAAAACTTGGACTGAAGTAATACGCTCCGCAAAACTGTTGCTTTACAAATTTTCGCGAATGTTCGATATACATGTACATGTATGAATGATTAAGTGCACATTTTCAAGGACGCTTAGACGACCTATGCTGCATAAACGGAGACCCTAACGACAATTGTCCAGGACAGGGCCCTCAAATGGTAAACCATACACTGATACCGAGTTGTCAATGTTCTCTTGAATTTTCTCTCTGATCAGTATTCGAAGTCTTTCTTTTTTGTCCTTCCCCAGTCCCACACCTTTGTCGGTTGCCATGGTTTGACCCTGAGGTATGCAATTTTTTGGGGGGTTGGACTCGCCCTCCCCCCGCTTACTAAGGTTCTGATGCAAGGAGTCCATCTTTGGTCCAAGGTCAATGTTGTGCTTCAACACGTATTCGTTGTATAGCTTGAGCATTAAATTAAAGGTTTAAGAAATACAGGAGCATTTTTGCGCATTTAATTGTGCGTGTAAAAAGGTTTAAGGATTCGTTCTGAATTTGTTGCTGCAACTTGTCTCATGGGCCTGTACCCGGCAAATGACCACAAATGTGGACACTAATTCGTCTATTGCGCAAGTCGACTGTAGCAAGGAGGCCAGTGAAAATGTAAGGCAGCACCAAGCCAGTGGACGTGTGTGACAACTCGGATTTCTAGTCTTTTATTATGAAAACCATTGAATGGCAATCACCAGCACCTGTGCAAACAAGAATTTTGAAGTATGGCGAATTTCAACAGGAGTTAGATGTAGACCTAGTCACGAAGCTGCCAACATTCCAGCCACGGTTACTGCCGGTCCTTCGAAGCAATTGTAGCACATATACACGTTTTTTTAAGAATGGCAAGGGCGCGTTTTGTGTTGACGGAAATGTCCATGGCGTCGAGGAATTTGAGGCATTTAATGATGAACAGTTACTGTTGTGGCTTAATTTTGAAAAAACACCTAGCAAAATTAACTTCCCAGTATGCATACTGTGGCGGAATTAAGAAATACGATTGTGGCAGTGCTAATTGTAGCAGAGCCACAAAGTGTGCTAAAATGGTAGAAAATTAGGCATAACATTTCTGTAGCAGACAAAAGGTTGTTTGGCGCAGGAGAAAGCCGATGTCTTCAATGCTCAGAAAAAAATCGTTAGGCAAGAGACTTGCCAAGAAAACGGCACAGTTGAGGCCGGGCATTCTAAAGGAAGAACTGCAGCTAATTCCAATTATTTGGTGCAACTTCTCTCACCCGACGGCGTTGTTTCACGATACCGCAACCTAAATAAACGTCAAAGAAACGAAACTCGGAGGGTGAGATATTACAGAGTATTAATATTTATTATTGGATACAGGTATCTACCTCAAAAAGAATTTCCCACGGTCATTTTTTATGCCGATAGCAATGTTTTCGTCAACTGAAGAAGAACAGGAATCATAGAATACCCGCGCGCTCCGTCTATGGTTCTGACACTTCAAACTTTTGTCGACACGATAGGTAGCCGCTGAAAGTTCGATGTTGACCTCATTTTAATCTTCTCTGCTGTCCACTGTCAGGGGACGAAAACAATTCAAAGTCCGCTCCTCGAAATAGGGCTTGCTTAGCTGGAATTCAAAACTGCGGTCATGAGAGTGTTTTCACCTCCTGAGTGCGAAGCGATCGAGTTCGCTGTGATATCTTCATCAGCTGGTGCTCTCAGCGGAAGGTCACCGCTTTATTCACCCAAGGGCTCGACCAACAACTGACGAGAGTCTCAGAACTCCCACATGCAAATTTGATATGCAAATGAGGGAGTACTTGACTACTGCGCCATCTATACATCGACGGAAAAGCTAAATACACGTGACTGCGTGTGGGAAGTTGCGATTGAGTGCGCTGAAGTCGATATTTTCAAAGTACAATTACACCACTGTTTAAGGTTGCAAAGTGAGTTTTTTTATATTCTTCTATAGAAAAAGCTTTAATCTCTCTGATAAAATCATCTGTTTCCTTTTAAACAAAACATAAGTCCTGAAATTAATTCGGGGAAGGAGGCCAAAAACGCCGGTTTAGCTAGTTGTCCCTTCCTGGTTATCTCTTCCTGGTAATATAAAGATATCGTATCATCAATACATACTTATATTTAAAAACACGCTGCACATTACAACGAACGTGTTAGCACACAGTAAATGGTCAATTTCAGACAGTTCGATTTAAAATTCACATAATAGTAACTACAGGAAATACTCAAAATGAATTTGTCCAGTTTCACTTTCATCACTTCCCACAATGAGGCATCAAAGTAGATGCGTTCCAAATGATAGTCTGCTTTGGCCTGACCAAAGAAATCCCACCATGCCGACCCTGTGATGGCCATCTGGCCCATGACCTGATGGTAGTAGTCGTGGTGCTTTGACAGCTTGTATTCACTATCTCTCTCTCCTTCAAGTACTTTTTTCTTTAAATGACTGCACAACTGGACATTTTATTTCGAGCACACAAAACTGTGGATTAGCCAACGGGTCATACACTCTTCTCTCCGGTGACGCACCAAGATATGGAGCATAGGGATAGACCACAAACCTACATAGATAGACACTGGTATGCATCATGTCTGCATAATTCTTGGCTGCGATAGGTTCATGATCAATCCCATGCTGCATAGCTTGAGTGGTCAACCGCTTAGTAGTGGTCAAGTAACTGGCTAATTTCTCAAAGACTTTCCTTCTGGAGACGATGCGTTTAAAAACACTAGAAGTCAGTCGTTCCGCTCTAGCTGCTCTTCACTGTTGGCATTCTGACTGAAGCATCGTCTACTGCTCAAGAAGCATTGCAGTGTCTTTATCAATGTGCAAACCTTTGTGTTTGTCCATCTGCGTTTTGTCAAAGTTGGCATGTACATATTTGACAGTGACAACAAGTCAAACATAGACAGATCTGGAGAATCAATATGAATAATGTCCCCCATGATTTTCTCTGGCACTGGCTGTTGGAACGATAGCACACTTCCTCGTGGTACTTAACCAAATTTAAAGTCGGACAGTTCGAGTTCACTCAAGTTACTCAGCAGAATGAGAGCATGTGAGTCACATTTAATAGAGGTAAGGTTATATACGAGCTGACGTGTGAAAGTTACAGGTGTAATTGGCTGTTCCACCGGGCAAAATATTTTTGGAACAACTCCTTCTACCACTTTCCTGTATTTTTTCTTGGTCTTCACTGGCTACACTTTGTTTACAACCATGACATCAACAGGATTTACCATTATCCCATCTTGCCTGTGGGGTACATGCCATGCCTGGGGCAGGGAGGTTTTTGCGAAGATGGGTGGAACGCTCTTAAAACCCATCTTCTTGAAGTGATAAAGAGTATAGAGGAGACCTATCACGTGGCTGCATTGGCCGTTGCCTGCCTTACAGGTACACAAGGACTCCCCGATCTCGACTGTTGCACCCTGCTTGACTTTAACCTGGAAATGACATAAGGCATATGTTAGACCAATCAAATTGACATTCTATCTGCAATATCAATCTTTGTTATTCAACATTTTAGTTACAAATGAACAACTTAAATACCAGATAAAGTTGAAATGTCTAATCATGGGTATTTGGATTTTGTTAGTAAAGGGAAGTGACAGGCTGACATGGTCTCGGATGTCCACCTATTAGTCAACATTGGCTTAACTAATGAAATCCAAAACTAGTAACCACGGTTACTTCCCTTCGAAATGTATCAAATAACAAGTATTCAAAATTTCATAGCAATCTGTTCGCGCATCGTCGAGAAATCGATATTCAAAACTTGAAATAAATCCAAAATTGCAACGCGAGAAATTGACAATGACGCACATTCGGCATAATGTCGGAAAGTGGGAAGTGGTTGGTGAAGAATCTCTCAATATGCCTGCCTTTGAATTTATTTCGATTTATATAAAACGGTAAATCAAAGTTAAGGTATTAAAGGAGGCAGTTATCCAAAAAATGTTTCTTTTTTGAAGTCACAACTACTTTAAATGGATTAGCCACCGTGAGCCGAGGCAGAATTTGCACTTAAGTAAAGTATGTTTACCTGTGAAATATACATGTATGGAGCATTATTCTTTCGCATGGAATGGTTACACTTTGCTTTTAGCAATCCTGGTCCTGCTTCACTGAAAATAAAGCATTTACGATTTAGAGTAATTTAATTCCAGGAAATTTATGTTCTTCAAAAATTTACATGGACCACATTTTGTTTTACAGTGGGAGATGATGTTTGGAAGGGGGTGGGGGCATGTTCACCCCCTAGATCCACCAGACTTCAGTCCAAAATTTTCGGAATTACTTAAAGGTTTGAAAGCCTCATCAGCATTTACTGCACGCAATCTTTTTATAATGTAATCCATAAGCATTTTTAATGTTAGCGTGGCACTGTCAGTAGGCCACTTACTACTACATGTAAACTTAAAAGGAAATATTTGTTGCATTTACGAGTAAAGAATGTCAAGCTGCTGGCTTCTAACCTGTCACCAAAAATTACAGAATAGTGGCCCATGGTATAACTTGCACTGTAGGTTGGCAACTTTTTAGAACTTAGCGGCACAGTCGACCTCAAGCTACTACAATCAGCTGAGCTCATACATGTATAGGTTGCCATGCCGACAATAGGCCGTGAGTCGCTTTCGCCAAGCCAGCACAGTTCACTCTGGACAATCCGGACGTGGATTTCTCGCAGTTCAATACTTAACAAGAGTAGCGAAGAATGCGTACGTTACTCGCATGAATTCAATATAAAATATCAAGTTTTATGAACGAATAATAAGCAAGAGATCGAACACAAAAACGAAGTGATTTTGTCAATATCCAAGCCCAAAGGAAACTGAACAGGAGGAAATGCCTGGAAAATCCCAACGTTTAATGAAATATAAATACCTTCTATGTCATGAAAATAGCCTTCAATCCAGTTGCTGTGACCTTTCTGTTGCTTTCTGCTTGGGATTCTGCATACTTCATCAGCCCAACGATCGATAACATCTTGAGAAATTTTACAAACATATTCTAAACTCAGCGACCACGCTGCACTGCTAACACCCGCCATTTTGTTTTCGCGCTAACCCAGCCTCGTTTTCGAAATGCTATGGCGCAAGCGTGAATAGAGAATATTCCACGGAATTCGCAACAAAGAATATGCCTGAACAAACATCACCAACCTGTACAAATGAATGAAATTTAACAACAAGCGCATCATTGCGAAGAAATACAATAAACAGTTTTCATAAAAAAACTTACGATTTCGAATATGGCCACGTAGTCCTAAATAGTGTATACAATATAGAGAACCTGGATATCATTGTTTCTCACAGTATACGTTACTATATGATTCAAGATAACTTTTTCATTCAGAGCCCAGGTGATCGCCTCCCACTCACCTGTGGTGGTCGACGGTGGTGCACAAAAGCCGCAGTAGACTTTGCAGTATTCCCTTGCCCACGATTCATATTTGAGGCAGACTGTTTTGCCTCCTTCAACCTTATCGCAGTCTTGGATTTCATCCACACACGCTCTTGGTGCTGCAAAACGCCACCAGTTGACGTTACATAGTATACAGTTTATCGTTAATTCAGGAAAAGTATGTGAATTAAAACAGAGGGTCACACAGATACACGGCCAATTACACGAATATCAAGATTCAATATTTTAATAGGTTCTGTTTGTAGGTATACAGTTACAACTATTGATTAAATTATTGTTGGGGTTCCGGTGACTACCTTTTGACCCATGGATGTCCGACTCGACGTCACCTGATCGTAAGGACATACTAACTAAGCACTAATTCAATATAAACATAAATCCAAATGCTCAAAGCCACCATAACATCACCTTAATGTGGATTACTTTAATTCGTTAAATATTCATCGTAACGTAAGGTGGCCTAAGGTTCACCTTAGCGCCACCTTCCCTGAAGTGTAACAAAACCCCTCGCAATAGTGGAGTGCTGATGAAGAAATACATTTTTGAATTTCCATTGTTTATATGGATATGTGAAATAATATGTTGAATTTGTTCTAATTATAATTGTCATTATTATAATTATTTTTATTGTTATTACTCTGCGCGTGTAAGAGCAGAGAACTGTTGTTCCTGGGTTTTCTTCAATTTTATTCTTATTCTTATTCTTATTATTCTTATTCTTTTTCCGACCAACTTCGAGGCTTAATAACTCCATAATGTGTGCAGATACATGTATGTTCTTTAAATGTGATTTTTGGCAGTACATAAATTTTGAATCGTTATATAATCATATTCCATATTGCACCGGAAGAGGTGCAAACGTCATATAATTTTCAAAATGCTACTCCTTCAGTTTTAAACTGATTTTTTTCACAAATTCGATGCAGAGGCATAAGTCAACATGACAAGTTAAAAAATTACTTTTCTAAGTAATCGAATCATCCAATCAGACAAAACAGGTCAAAGGTCATTAGGTGCAAACTAAAGTTTTGAGCAAGATACTTCAAATTCGCAAGTCTGATTCGTACGTCTAATTCAATTCGAAATACAAACTTTCAGTTCATTTAGTGCAACCATGGAGTCATTAGGTGCATTTTTCTTCAGAAAATTAGTCCTTTTCATTCTGATGTGTCAACCGTCAGACAACTGTGATTCTCAGCATAAGCACACTTTTCACGGGCTTTGTAATATTTTTTTTAAAATGGTCATAATCCACCGGATAGGGTCAATTATTGCAAAGGTCATGTAACGTTCAAAATGTTATATCTCACGTTTTTCAAGGAATTCTTTTCAATTTCAGCACACTAGTGTACATGTAAGTCAACATGCCAATTGAACAACATACTTAACTACGCAATAGGCCTAACCAATCAGAAATAATAGGTCAAAGGTCATTGAGTGCAAAATTAAAATTTTGAGCTAGAGACTTCAAAATTACATATCTGTTTACTAAATCCGATTGAGTTTGAATTTTATATTTTTGGGTCATTTGGTGGACTCATGGGGTCATTAGGTGCATTTTTCTTCTGAAAGTTTGATCAATTCATTCATGTTGTTTTCTTAAGTGCTTAAAGTAAAACATCTGTGTTTCTTAGCATTAACCATACTTTGAATTGGTTTTACAATTATTCCCTCATCGGGGTTCATAATGCACCAGAAGAGGTCAGTTAGTGGAAAGGTCATCAAAATAATAACATGTAATTTCTCCTACAATTTTAAAGAATTCCTTTTCATATTGGTAAACGGTTTGCTGTCAACAACTTCCCATAATAATTCCTTAAATACGCACGCGCAGAGTCAGCGTGACAACAATCTTTCTAGTTCTTCTTATTCTTATTCATATTCTTCTTCCGACCAACTTTGACACTTAATAACTCCAAAATGGTTGTAGGTATGTTTCTCAAATTTAAAATTTAATGTTAGTCAGTATATAAATTTTGATTAATTATATATTCATATTCCATAATGCACCGGAAAAGGTCATTTGGTGCAAAGGTCATGTAATTTTCAAAATGCTACTCCTTTATTTTAAAAGCTATTCTTTTCAAATTCGTTACACAGGTATATTTTAATAAGGCGTATTAAAAAGTTATTTTTTTAAGTAATCAGGTAATCCAATCAGGTGAAATTGGTCAAAGGTCATTAGGTGCAAACTAAAATTTTGAGCTAGACACTCCAAATTGACAGGTCTGATTGCCACAGGTAAATCAAATCGGAATCCAAAGTTTCAGGTCATTTATTGCAAACATGGGGTCATTAGGTGCAATTTTCTTCAGAAAATTTGACTTTTTCAAGCAAAAGGTACATGTATTCTGATGTATCAACCGTTAGACAAACGTGATTCTCAGCGTTAAACACATTTTCCATGGGCTTTGCAATAATTCTTGTACAGACGCTTATAATACACCGGATATGATCAATTAGTACAAAGGTCGTGTAACGTTCAAAATGTTATATCTCTTACGTTTTTCAAGGAATTCTTTTCAATTTCAGCACACTGATGTAAATCAACATGCCACTTGAGTACCCTACTTTACTTTGCAATAGGCCTAACCTGTCAGAAAAAATAGTTCAAAGGTCATTCAGTGCAAACTAAAATTTTGCACGAGAGACTTTAGAATTACATATCTGTTTACTAAGTGCCATTGAGTTTGAATTCTCAATTTTCAGGTCATTTGGAGCATCCATGGGGTCATTAGGTGCATTTTTCTTCTGAAAGTTTGACCGCTTCATTCATCTTGTATTCTGAAGTGCTTAAAGTAAAACATCTGTGATTATTAGCATTAACCACACTTTTATAGAGTTAACAATTATTCCCTCATCGGGGCTCACAATGCACCGGAAGGGGTCAATTAGTGGAAAGGTCATCAAAAAATATGTAATTTCTCCTACAGTTTTAAAAAAATCCTTTTCATATTGGTAAACGGGTTGCTGTCAGTAAGTTCCCATAATAATTCCAGTTACTTTTATTGTTATTACGATTACAATGGACATATTGGGTGAACATGTAAACATTCATCAAGCTGGAAATACTTGGTCAAAAAGGCGCAATCTACATAATTAGGCGCAATGTTTTGATGTATTGTAATTGGTAGGGAAGACTAACATGAGAAAATGTTTACTTAATATTGAATTCAATCTTTCGTTGACAGTATCCTTTTGAATTCCTTACTTTATGTTTGATCGTAGTCAAGCGTTTCTTACTTGTTAACACATTTTTACAGTAAACAGATATCGTCTAGTAATTACATGCAGCAATTTACATGTAACGGCAGACATCAAAATTAGATAACTTGAGAGAGCGAGACGTGGCAAAATACCACAGCTAAGACGGCAATGATGACGCCAGTGATGCAAATAGTTGTGAATATGTGAAAAAACAAAGTGCATCAAAACAAAAATACTAAATCAAAGTGGTCAGCAATGCCTCTAATGGGTCAGGCAGATATCTTAGACGTCTGCTGAATTATTAGAACGTACATGCAATTTAGATATGGGCTCTAGACGTGAAAACCTGTATCTTTGATGGCATAAACGATTAAAACCACATCGTGCATAAAACGGCAAACCAAGCACAGTGAAGCGAAGAATCAAGTCAATACACTGTACATGTAAATAAGAATACACTGGAATATATATCACAAGAACATTAAGTTATATCGAGAATTTAATCTTTGTACTCGAAACGAACTTGAAATTATTTTTGGCAATTTCTATATTACTTTTGTGCGAACTCAATATAAAGGGTTATTAGACTTTGCTTGACTACATCTACGTTATTGTTACGCTTAAGAGTTTCTACTCCATGTTTGCACTTGATGACCCTGATATTCGTACTACAAACTCGAGTAAATACTGAGATTTCGAGTTCAAATACGAGCTTTTAGCCTTAATGCTGGGTTTATCAAACTAGGACAAAAGTCATGATGCACTCGAGCATAGAATAATAGGGTGCGCACAAAAGTAGAGTCGACAATGCCAAACGAACTTTCGAGTAAAAAGATAAGAACATGGGCCCAGGTCGTGGCTCATGTTGTATACATGTATGTGCACGAGAGATTTTGAACAGAGCATGCCAATTGATCTATATTTCACCATTACAAAGTGAGATTTCACATAACATAAAATTTTGACACCGAGAGTAAGTAATATACACGTATATGTTGTGCTTCCGTAAAATTACATTTCAGATTTTACATTTCACAACTATGTGATAGTAAATATGAGCAAGTGCAGCAAGGTTTTCTTACATCCGATATTTGTTCACGATTTGAACGTTGTGCAGAAATCTGCACTGAAATTGGCACAAAGGCGTGTTGTACATGTAGCTACACGCTGTCGAGGTACACGTAATGGAAAATACATTAGTTTACATTCTTTAGATCTGAAATCAGGTTAATCTTTGGACCTGCTCCGAGCTACATTTAAATGTATTTTGAACCCAGATAAGGATGTGTGCGTTATACGTCGTGTGTTCAATCATACATGTACACGACGCGGAAATGTGCATCAGCTACGTAATTTTGCAGGGAGGATGGACTAATTTCAGCTTTTCGATGATTTAGACACAAACGCAGACAGTTCAGTTTCGAAAATGTCATTGGGATACAACAAAATTCCATTGCACGTGTAGATGTCATCGTGGTAGACGTTAGGGACGGGGCAACATCATCTGCGATGAAATCAAAAACTATTTCATTTTTCTTTCTGAATTCCAACTACTATTGTCCCGGTGGCTCATTTATCACAATCCTTAGTCCGCACAGAGAAAAACCCGTACTGGTTTAAGTCTTAAGCCCGGAAAGAACTAACTCGTTAATTAAGCTAGCTAATGGCCAATAGAGGTATTGCCAAACTGCTAATGGTGATTTTTCAGAAGGATAGTGTTACGGTAACCCTTAAACACATAAGCTTGGATATCCACTGAGACCCATAATTTCTTTAATTTTAACCTCTACCTACGAAGTTGCTAAAATATTAGATAAAATCACCAAACAGTGCTTATCCTACATGTAAGTACAATGTCAAATCTCGTGATGAGTTTTTAGATTTATTGCGATCTATTGACGCAACACCAAATTCCTATCCTGCATCTTTCGATGTTGAAAGTCTATTAAGTAATGTCCCTGTTGTCGAAACTCTAGAAATTGGCCTTACGCCAGAAAACGAATGCCAGGTGTGATTGACCAATCAGAATGCTGCATTCCGGACACTCCTCCAGACTACAGTTCAAGTCGCCATCTTGTCCGACAAACATTAGCGGCTGTAGGACAAAGCACGTTCAACTGCAATGTGCATTTTAAATGGCCAAGAGGTGTTGTGGTGTGTGTAATTCAGACAGTCGTTATACCGACAAAGATGAAAGTCCTGTCAATTTCTGTTTTTTTCCAATGCCTAAAAGTGACGTTGTAATGAGCAAACGGTGGATTAATTAAACTGTGGGTACTCCCGCATGAGCAGCGCCTGTCAACACTGTTTGACCACTCGAAAGCTAAACACAAGTATGTTTTAAGGTATGCATACTTTTCAATATTTCTTCCCAATATCGGAATTTTGGCTCTGGATTACAGTCTTTGTTAAGTGTGTGACCCGCCGCAGTTGTGATCACTTTCTGGTTCATTATAACCATGACAACCATTTTCATAGCACTGACGAAAAGGAGTTAAAATATAGTCAATCAAGAGTCAAAATGCATTGCATGCCTACCTACATGTATACATACCTATTAGAGGCTCTTGTATCTATAATGAATGTGAGTTTTGTTATAGGTCTATTCCTATTCCTTCGTAACTCCTCAGCAAGGCTCGAGATAAGTTATTATCTCGACAAATATCGTCAGTAAAAGCCAAAGCGAAGAATTGAAGAGTTTATTATAAACATCGGAAAAAACGCACATTAATTACTGAAAATACGTAGCATCTTGGCGCTACGCCGTGGCGCTATAGAAACGGCAAGCACGTAGGCCTACTGAGCAAATACGCAGTCACTCCCGTATTGGTTGACATGTATGTAGTATATAACTCAGATATAAAACAACAGACTGGCAACATTCCGAAGTCGTCAAGTGTGCGTGAATATCAGTTAGCACACCGGTCTTGTTTGACGAAACCATTCTGCGATGTCGGACTTCCGCATCACGTGACATCATGGGCGCAGCGATCTTCTGCTGGCGTAAGGTCAGTTATCTTAGACGCTATTGGTTCATTATGATGAATCTGCCATTCAAACCTCTGTATATAAGAAACCAACTTTTGATGGGGTTTGTTTACATGAAACCAGCCAATGAAAAGAGCATATTCTGCTTGTTCAGATTGGGAAATCTTTAAAACTGAGTGAAAGCGCATCAAGCAAATTATGATAAATAACGGTTACAGTAATTAGTTTGTTGATGAGAATATGAAGCTTTTTAGAAGCAATTTTCAGAAACCCGTGCGTTTAAAACAAATAGTTGGCTTTACCAAGAAACTATTCTGCCGCAACCAATTCTATTCACGTTATATTGAAGATGAAATAGTTTTAAAACGGAATATACATAATAATGTGAAGACCGTTAAGCCAGAAGATAGCCTTTCGTTAATTATTCATTACAAAAACCGTAAAACTAAAGATCTTGTGGTTAAAAAAATATGTGCACAAAGTCTGTCCGAATATTAGCCAAAACTGACTTGACTTATCAGTTCAATTGCCTACACAATGAATGTATTAGTTCAAACACTGATTGCTCAAGGTATGTTGGTCATACAACTTGCACTTTATCTCGCCGGTTATCAATACATTTACGAAATGGATCCATCAAAGATCTCGTTCAAACACTCCACAAACAGAAAATTTCCCGTCCTGAAATTGTTGACAAAATCCTTTCGTTTGAAAATTCTTGAAGCTTCAATAATAAAAACTGAAACTCCTGACATAAATTTCCAAGATACGGGGTTCCATTGCACCTTGTCGTTATATAAATAATGTCCATATGTTGCGACATCTGCATGTACTTTTTAAAATTTTACACGTTTTATAGTACACTAATTTCCATGACAATTCCTTCTGTATATGCGCTCTTATTATATATGCTACCTTATATTCGTGTTTAATGTCATTGTTCTTGTTTCACCTATCATACACAATATATATTATTATAAATTTATTTGAATTGGATGACTGAATTCTAGTCGCAGTACACTGTACAGCAACTGTTTTACTATGAAATGTTTTGCATGGCGTTTTATTTCATATATACTCATGCGTTTGGGTTTGTGATGCCACTCACACTCGGTGATCTACTATTTCAACTGCCATCTGAAGAAAGACATTTATATAGACAATACGAAAGTTTGTTGAACGAACTATCTAAGGCTAAGAACAGCTTACTTTTCAATGAAACATGTATAAAAGAAGGTCTGCTGCCCAAATATACACACACAAATATGTACTATGTATAAAATTATTGATGGCAGTGCTACCAAATTACTACACTCATAGTACCCTGACTGACTGACTGACTGACTGACTGCTTTTCTTTCTGGTTGAAATCTGCCTCCTGTTCAGTAACGCTAGGACCTCGCTAAAAAGCAAGACTTCGCGAGATTACGCGAGATATTGCCGTATATTTTTAATAGAAACACGTGACTCTGTCTAGATCTCAGCTAGGTCCTAGCGTAGGTCCTCGCGTTACTGAACGCACGCCTGATTTTGAACAAAGATTGTCGTAAGGTCGGACTTCCGGTTAAAATGGCGAGACAGTAAGATCGTTGCTCGCAGTGCTCCTGACCAGTTTCCCTTGTTACGAACTCAAATGTAGGCCCGACAAACTAGAAGTATGACCCTGGCGTTAGAAAATGTATGTGGGGGTAACAGCGAAAAGAGTTGTACGTCGCTTTCTGAATTTGTTTGCAAAATTCCCGACCACCGAACCCTCGTGGCTTGCGACGTTCAGGATCAAGCTGGACTTAATTAGAAGCGAGTTGATGACGGTAGCGCAGTCGATAGACTATGCAAGCAAAACGGCCGATGGAGCCAATAGACGCTCAAAGGAAAACGAAGAGCTAAAAATCAACAGACATGAAATTTTGAACGGACTTCTGGAATATTGGTTGTCAGTTACAGCAGTCTTGCAAAACGGATTCAGAAAAGAACTTAGGTCAAGTGCATATACCCAAGCTTTCGACGTAACTTAATTCTAAGCACAGTCATTTCCAGTTGAAAATTTTTCCAAAATTTTACTCTATTCATGGCCGATTCAGTTGATAATATACGAATTTGTTTATCTTTCACGAATATGAAATATTAAACTGGCAAGAAATCGTCACTGAACAGGACTGTTGCCTGTAACCTCTTAGGTAGTTACAAATTAGTGCGCACGTGAGACAAGCGGGATGGAATATCTCATCTGAGATGTCGTTTAGGAAAATCGCTATTAAGTCCCATATTTCCACGGACACTGGATGGTCCTCCAGCGTCAACAAGGAATACGCATCTATAAAGGACACCGACATTCACAAACTAGTAAAATTTGCCACCATGCCCCTCATCGTGAATCACTCATATAATAAAGAAAACGCTTGATTACGGATATTGGCACGCGGTCGTAAATACGTGCACATTTGGGAAATCTGGCTATGGCTGCGGTTTCCGTCCGTGAAAATTACCAGAGGAATCAAGATTCCGTTTCCATTCAAAACGTAGGTGATCTCCTCACACGTACCTGAAGTTGTTGACAGGTCTACGCAAAAGCCGCAGGAAGCTTCGCACCTTTCTCTTGCCCAAGGTTGATGCATCACGCAGAAGTCGTTGTCGCTTCCGACGAGAGCAGCACATTTGTTTTCTTTATTCACACACGGTTGGGGTGCTGCAAAGATCATCAAATAATCGCTTCATGATAAAATTTACTGTTAATCCAATGAAAACTCGCGATAGCCAAGAGCTTACCTCAGCTTCACCTTCTCGGGTGTATTGAAAGAACAAGTTGCGATGTTTGATTCCTTAAGAAGTGTAACCAAAATTTTCATTATTATTGTTTTGAATGTTATTGTAATATATGTATCCGGGTAGTGAATTGCATCTGGTCGGTACTGTATATTCTAAATCCGATAACTAAAATAAGAATTTTAGCCCAATCTTTGTTAACATTTATTGATGTTATGCATGCCAAAGTTTCGATAAAACTCACTTCACCATTCTCAAGGATAATATCCAACCACCACAAGCATGGCCACAAGTAACAAGAACAACTAAACCAAATGTCACTTGTAAAGCAGTTAAAGCTATCCATATTAAGGACCCTATGTAAATGATTGATTTAAGTGATATAAAGGAAACACATCTGAACTTTGAACATTGTCGTTCTTAGAGGACACGAACAACACCAGGTTAACCGGGGCTCTAGAAAAATGTTCAGCTTACGACAACAACGACTAAGACGCATTATGATGAAAACTAATTATGCGAAACACTGTAGGCCTATCCTACGGTAAAAGTAGTTGAGGCAATGCTGTGAAGGTGGTAAAAATATACCCGCAAGGGATAGGTCATCTCCCGAGTTAGAATGATACACAACGACGACAGCGGTGAAGGTGAAAAAATGGAGATGTGAAGCAGTATTTTTCATCAACCAATCCAACTTCTGAAGTAGACAAATTCAGGACACAGTACAAACGATACATGTACATATAATTATTGAATGTCGTTTTGACCCTCTTCTGCAAACTAACGTGCACTGGTCGATCCGTCTCTACTGCATCTCCTTTACATCTTTATCCATGGTAATATGTATTTGGACTTTACCGTTTGTCAGGCAAATGTTGAATATCTCTCTGTTAAATTTTATTATCGTCGAATAAAAAGTTAATGTACCTTACAATAGCTACCAAGGAATGTTTTTCTCGAATACCATTTTCCATACCAATAATAAAAGAATAGAAATATATTCGTCTGATATGCTATTAGGACACAAGTTTACATGGTTCCTGTTCATAACATATGACTGAGTTGAAGATCTCGGTCTCACAGACTTCACTGGGAATTTTGAATAAATGATTGATGTCAAACAATCGTTTTCAAAATTTATACAGTATTCAGGTTCGATTCAGTTACTAATGTGCTCACTTATTTATAGAGATACGTTAAGTTTGTATCAGATCGTCACTGTATTGGAATGTTGCTTGTTACAGATCCTTAGTACTAGTTACAGTACAGTACAATTGCTGCACAAGTGAGTCAAGAAGTACAAGAAATCTCATTTGAAATATCATTTAGGAAGATCGCTCCCCAGTCGTACATGTAAATACTACCGCTGTACATGGACATTCAATCGCCCTGCATCCTCAACTGAGAGTGCTCCTGTACAAATGACACCAGAATGCACATACGAGTGAAACGTAGAACAACACTCAAATGAAAGCGCTCGGAGGAGCGAAACCTGGCGAAATTAACTGAAACAACCTTAATGGGGATGATGATGACGATGATGATAGTGGCCTTGATGAATGTCAGAAATTGACGGTGGGTTTGTTTAAAAGATACATGTAGCTATGCTTTAAGATTGTGCGTAGATGCATAACGTAGAATTGTCGTGAGGAGTTGACAGGAACCTCAGGGGTCTCACACTCCGCTGATTTATCCACATTATTTTGAAAACGCTTTGCCCACTCACAAATTGTATGTCATAAAAGAGAAAAGCATACCTGCAGCTGACGTAGCAAGTAGAACTACTCTCGTTTGTTACATTGGTGTAGACTCGCAGTTGAACTGTGGTTTTCTGTTGACCCCAGACCGTCCGGAGTTGCATCATATACCAACTCCGGAGGTCTCTCACGACAATTTAACGTAAGGGATAGAGAATGAGTAAATACAGTAATTAATTTATTATATGACAATCACTAATTAGACAAGTTAAACATGTTGTTCATTAACAAATCAAATACAAAGAAGAGAAACTACGCTGGCGCCCAGTCAATCAACCGAAATAATATATCTGCTATCCAAGCTGAAGGACTCTCCACTTGTTGGATGACACTCCTTTTAGTGAATCTTTGAACTACACACACTGTAATGTGACAGTGCACTTGCTGGTCACAGTCACAGGCCATTTGAAAGAGCATCATACCTCAGAGAATTCACATGCAAAAATTCACGTCATTTTCTCTTCCCGTTCAATATGGCAGCTCAACACGACTGAAAATGGGTGAAATGCGCCAGATCTGCCATCTTGAAAGCAACTTTCGGTCACTTACATTTCACAATAGCCACTTACAAGAAACTAAAACCTGAAAAATTTCGATGCAATTCTACCTACAAAACGCACTCTCAAGACAAAGCGTTTTCACCTCGAAATTGAGGTGCGCATTCGCAATGGCCGATACTTCCGCCACCTTTAACCGGAAGTGAACGATTTTCAGTAAATTTGAAGTAAATGTCTGCAGCAATGACCTTCGACTAACATTTGTTTACGCCACAAATTGCGTCTTCTATGAGCACTTGAATCTGAATTCGAAAGCAAAATGGCCGCCCCGTCCGCCATTTTGATTCCGATCATGACCAAAAACACAAGAGGAATTGAGACTACAGGTGGTGTGAAAACTTCGTGAAAATAGAACGAAAAATGCGACCTGTGGAGTGCGAACATACAAAAAAGAAACAAACGTAGTGTCAGAACAATATACTTGGCTAAAATTTAATTTGCCAAGTAACAATTAGTTTTCATAAAAACGCTTGATTTCGGATATTGGCACAGAGGCCTAAACACGTGCTTGGTTTGAGAAGTTGGCCAAACCTGAGGTTAATACTAACTTGGTCATCGTTTCTAATCGTATAGGTTACCAGGCTATTCAAGATTCCGTTTCAATTCACGACACAGTTGATGTCCTCACACTTACCTGTCCTTGTTGACTGTCCTGTACAAAAGCCGCAATAAGCTTCGCAGTATTTACTTGCCAAACTTTTATACGCCGTGCACCAGTGGCTGAGGCGCGCGAAAGCATCACAGTTTTCGATTACATCCTTACACAGACGGGGTGCTGTAAAACGTCATCAGTTGAGCACTATGGGATCACATAAATTATGAATTCAGGGAAAACTCGTATGAAGTTATGGTAGTCTCGAGCTCGTCTTAGCACCGCCTTCTCTGAAGGACAAAAAGGATCAAAGTGGACATAATCTACCGAATACAACAATCATACACACATATGGAAATGACAACGCCAACGATGAATACGGTTTTGGAAAGTGTGAGAAATAAAGCCAATGTGAATAAAAATGGATACAATGGATCAGAATGGACAACAGTACCTTAAAAGTGACCCATTGGACCAGCACAGAAATCTCATGTTATCTGTACAATACGTGAGTGCGCAGAGCGTACAACATGTACTTTAATATACCAGTCTTTAGATGCAAAAACGTGATTCGCTGATGGCAGAAATCGTTTAAAACGTCTTTGTACGGTCATTGGAAATACAACGACCATAAATCAAGGAACCAGTCAATAAATGAAAATCCACCGCGATATCTCGACTATCACAAGAATGACAAGTGTACACTGTAGTGAGAAACGGATATCATACCTCGTATGATCACTGAGGAGACTGGTGCACATTCACTCAGATGTTTTTGAAGTTTTGTTTCAACTGAGAGAAAAATAACCACCGAATCATAATTTTGCAATAGATTTTAATAAAAACCAGGAGGTCTCGAAAAACGTTCAACATAAATGGTTTTGTAATATTCAGGCCAATCAGATGAGAAATGCCACTTGTGGTGTACAAACTTTCAAGGAATAATGTAGCAAAAATCATATATGGCAGTCAGCAACATATTTGGCAAACGTATCGGTTAATAATAAACCAAGTAACTGCTATGCAAGGAAACATCCGTGGGATGTTACAATTTCGATCACAATAAGAGTAAATTCTTTTTACTTACTTGTAGGTATTGTTGCAGCAACTGAAGCGAAATATGTAACCATAAAATTAATTACAGCTAGTAGTCACTGTATTTTCTTATTCCGAAAACTATATGTAAAAACATTCAAGTTCAACTTTAATATCATGTTGCTTAGAAACCTAAAATAGTATTGAACATTAGTCGCCATTGCCTGACATATATGTCCTGGCAAATCTTGTACATGTATGAATCGCTCTCAACTGAGCATGCAAAATGATGCACACGGCATAGTTTCAAGCCATCTCATGACCGTCCACATAACGAGCAGACAGTATTTGTTCACGTAGCTGTGAATTAACCTTTCAGAACTTTAATAGCCGAATGATGTCGCGTGGAGGCCACCAGGTATCGCTTTACTTGCGACATCCTTGCGGTGGGTGAAAGCTCTTCGGATTGATATCGCATTTGGGACACGACCATTGTTTTCCTTGTTGCATCTCGGTTAGATACACTAACACAGGTTACATGGGTACATTACATTCAGCACACATCAGCTGGTTACATGTATTATAAAAGCTTGCAATTATTTTCATTACAACAAAAAGCAAAGTGAACATTAAACCTGCCAATCTCCCGTTCTATGTGCGACCAGCTTGGGACCTAGTTTCGGATTGGTGATCATACTGAACCTACATGCAAATGCCTGATTTCTTACATATGACACTATTCCACGATTTGTGCGTATAGTGCAAAAATCTCCAGAGAGAGTGACACCTGGTTTCTATTGTATCTACAGTGGCTAAGTGATGGAAAACACACTAGTTGATTGCGCGGTGGTCCGAAAAATGATATAGAAAAAAATGTGCCATTGGAGCAAACTGCCAGTTAAGTGCAAAACACCTTGCGAAATACTCCTTACTGAAACGCCTATATGTGGTTCAAAAGTGACTTAACATTGTTTTTGTGACTTAAAGTGGACTCAAGAAGTGAAAATGGACTCGTCGGGTCAAAATGAACATAATCTATCGAATTAATAAGCATAGTTTAAATTTAAACTGGTATAACTGGACTAATTAAGATTTGAGCGTTATACATGTACGTGTGTTCAATCGTGCATCTGCAGGATGCCGCGGTGTTCATCACAGAAGCAACTTTAGAGGGAGGATAGACTTTTGCCAGCTTTACGGCGACGGCAGGCCCAAATGTGAAACGCTGAGGGTTCAAGTTGTCATTGGGACACCCCACACTACGAGTAATCGAGCAGACGTCATCGTCGTAAGCTTTATGAGCGGAATGAAAGACAACTTCACCTGCGATCAAATCTAATACCAATCAGGGCTCGACGCTATCAAAATCGCCAGGTCGCATTTTGCGAACTAACCAAAATTCCAGGTCGCATTTTCAAAATCCAACTCGCATTCATAAATGCCAGGTCGCAAAATTTTCTCTCCATTTTCCCCGCCAAAATTGATTTTTAGATTATCGATAAAAAAGTTTAGATTATGCTCTTACCTGCAGCGTTAAATATTCACACATTTCAGATCGATCGCAAAATTGAATTCGTTCATTTAGGTACGGCGTTACTGTACTTCACGACAGCTATTGAAAGGCTCTAGAGCGCAAAGCAAGATGACGACGTGAAAGTTGAATCAGTGCTTTCTAACTGACACTTGCATTCGAGTAGCTAAGTTAGTAATGTAAAATGGGAGAAAATGGCCGTTGAAAAAGTATTTTGCTAGGTCTGGTCTGCTACTGGCTTTCGTCAAAGTCATTAAAGGTCCAAACTAACTCGGGGTGCAACTTCTCTCCACTTTTTGTTCCCAGCCCAAATTTTGCCACTTAACTCGACGTTTGAAAAACATCTGACGAAAAAAATCCGTGAAACAATGCACTAACCGAATGTCGTATTTGGATGCGAGGGAACAGTCCAGTGCAAATTTCACATCAAGAAAGTGGGACTTGTGCTTTTTATGTACTCAACAATTTGTTTTCCATGAAATCAATAGCCTCAAAATAATTACCGACTCCCTCCGTGCGGGTTTCCATCGGGTAATGGCTCCTTCTACGTACAGAAAATAAGGTCAGTCACAAAACGATAAGCATGTCACTAGTGTTAACTTTCTTTCGGAGGTATAAAACGAACCTGGGATTTGGTTTTACTTATTGAGAAAAGACGTTTTTTGAAAACTTTAATTTATTGTGTGATTATGCGCGCACTCAGCCTAAAATATAGGGGGGTCGAATTCTTCGATATGTGGACATTTTACTGAAAAAATCAAGGAGGACGAAAAAAAACGGGGCCACTAGATTCAGGTCTGCCAACCGTGAATCCGCGCCGGATTCCTGTGGACTTTGTGGACTTTTGTCTCGTTCACTTATTTCACTGGGGCGACCTTTTTGCCCAATTCGCCAAATTTGGGCACGAGCAACTCCCCGGTAAAATGAGAGTGACACAACGTATAGGCTGCGTGTTAGTTTTAAACCACGCGCGGTAGTTTGTAGTGCGCAATGATCGAGGCTAGCCTGAACTGTGGGCGCTTAATTGGAAATTCTCACAAGTTGAGGGGGAACGCTTAGTAGCTTAGTAAGTGCTTACTATGAAACACTTCAACGGTAGGGAGTAGGCTTGTGCGTGAGCATAATCAATAACCTGATCGAGTGTTTGCGATGATAAGATATTAAAAGACTGCAATGGCAAGAAACGTTATAATAATACGATGTCGTGAGGCAAACTCCATCTAGTAGGTGTTACTTTCTGGATATCGTTACCACCTACACTGTACCCTTTTTAGCCACCCGGAATATTTTTTCAATTGCCCGTTTCAGCCGGAACAAGATTGTTTCTGTTGGAGCCTGAACATTTTACGGCGACNGGGTGTTTGAAGAGAAGAATAAAAACTTCGCTAACCAGAATTTTGCATCTAGTACCCATTTTGTTGCAATACCTGACTACGAGCATAGAATATAAGGTTTAGAGAAAATCGACCTCGGCAAACATCCGAACAGGAAAATATCAATTCTGGGTTATGTCGATCCCAAATATCTATGAGTTCATTTTCAAATAAACCACTGGCACCCAGGTGATCAACAGAGCCAAGCCGGTAAACTCTTTCATTTTGGACTGTCGCTCTTCTCTTTTGATGAGCAGCTTTGAAGTGGTGCGCACGCGTGAGTTCACGCACTTGAATCGCTGTAGTAGGCGAACACTTTATGTTGGCAACAACGTGTGAAAGAAAAAAATCAAAAACAAGTAAAGGGGTTTGAGAAGTTCTTGGCAACTGAAAGTAAAGACGTGGCCGTCGGTTGGCAATTAATTGGGTTGCCATTATCACTTTGACTGTCTTACGCGATAAGAACGAGATACACGTCAAATCATTGAACCGCTTGCGCACTAACAACGAGACCGACCGGCAGTGCCGCTGTGTGATCAGGGATATTGTCGTGGATATTTTGTACATGTAATAATGACATCTTACGCAAAAGATAAATATATTTGTCCACCACAAAGTTTGGTAAGTTGAATGCTTAAGAATTAGTAGAACCATTTCTGTTTTTGACGCTTTTTCACGTGTTGTGCAGTGGCAGAAACTTATTTCGGCGAATCCGAAAATTTGCAAAATTGGCCGCAACGGTTAGCCAATGAAACGTCTGCAAACGCGGGCTCGCATTTACAGTACATGTACATTAGTAGAAAAAGAGAACTTGAAAATTGTATTTGAATAAAATAGTTTATATTTAATTAATCAGAATTTGCTTTACATTAACATTAAATAATAAATTATTTACAACACAAAAAGTTATGACATTTTTGAAAGATGAATGACTAGAAAAACACAGACAATTTTACTAAAATTGTTTAAGACCTCTTCAGATGGAGGCAGAATAGACACTCATTACTTGTCTTATTTATGCAAATTATTTACCGCTGTGCTATCAGGTGTAAGTGATAGTCAAAATCCTTAGCCGGACTTACAGACATTTTTCCTATTGTCCACTCTAGTACTCATACATAAACTCAACACACCGTACTGGTATGGTGTTGTAGAAACCAATACCAAACGTTCCCAGCTTCTGGTGCACATATACAAATTGGAAAGGTTGACATTTTTGGCAGCCATTTTGCAACACTATGTCGACAAAGTCTCAAATTTACTGTACTCGCGTAACAACAGTCCGTTTCCTAAGTAAATTTTGCGTATGCTTGAGCAGTTTGTATCGCGTACCACGTTTTACCCATTTTACAGAGGGTTCTTCTAAAGTATGCTCGATTCCGCTTGTGTCACTTGAGTCTGAATATACATATAGTTGTATAATAAAAGACTAACCTGTCAGAGCTATCCAAAATAAATGCATGTACAACTTTGGAAAATCGACGACTGCCATATTTTGGTGACGTTCGTGTGACGAATTTTGGTGGTAAACAACTGATGACTACATTAAAAAAACAAAAAGTGACGCAATTACTGCCTGCAAATCCATAACATTACATACAGGCGGGCTAACAATCACAATAACAATAACAATAACACTATTTATACAAACAAGTAAATATAAAAAGGATAATTATTAACAGATATCAAAATTACAAGAGGCAATTCTAAGATGTAACAACATACTGCGATCTTGTTCAAAAACACAGACAGACACACAGAAAAAATAATACTGAGTAGTTAAATTTTAAATTTGATATTACGGTATAAAGTTAATTGGTCATTATAGTTAAATATCCAGACCTAAAATACATAAGTTGATGCGAACCATAAAGTAAACACGAATCTTGTTGATTTTAAGGTAAGGTGTGCTAAAGTTAGGTGGCGTCATTAAGTGAACCAAGGGCATGAAAGAGATGGACACGATATATTTGATTGACGGGACATTTTACAATAAATAGTTAAAACTATTCAAGGAACCACATTTACGAACATTTGACACATCTTGAAAATTACGTTGACATATTTGAGAATTAAGGAATATGCGTGATCGCAATTCGTTAAACATTCTTTTAGATTCTTGTAGTACATGTAGTTGTAACAAGTACTTATTTTGAATAAAATCCAAGAAACTAAGACGACAGATATCTTCAAAGGCATGGAGGTATCCATGGCCCGATATATAGTGACATTAGCAGACTTCATCAGGTTACAAACTGTAGGTATCCACTTTTTTTTGGGGGGGGGGCACTGATGCGCCGTAAAATGTAACAATTTCGTAAAATGTAACAATTGTTACATTTTATGTCATTGTTACATTTTACGTTGCTAGGCCTCTCCTAAAATGTAACAAGTTGTTACATTTTAAGTAGTTGTTACAATTTACGTCCAATGCACATGCGAGAAATGTACCATTGTTGCATTTTACGAAAGCTACGTAATATTTTATGAGTTTCCATGGTATTTGTCACACGGAGGAAAACCGTTGACACACTTAACGCCTTCTTTCTCGGATAGTGTGAATGAAATGCTATCAAATGTGCCACGTCGACTTGGCAGATGTGTCCCTATGCACTTTCCATTTTTCAACATGAGTAGTTTTATAGTACTGTCAAAAATGTTCAGCCTACAGTTTCAACTCCACACGAAAGGAGTTTTAAATGATCGGGTAACAAGTTTTTATCGTTTAATTGTTCTTGCAATCTTTTGTTGGCGCTCATAAACCAATTGTGTATGCGACATTACAGTAAACACACTTCCCTTAGTATGATTGATAATGACATCGTATTTGGCTAATATGTATCGTATTTCTTCGGGAACGAACGACAATAACAAAATGTTTCATGAAGAATTTAATTGCGGAGTCCACTTAAATAGAAAATAGACCGGTTTTAGTCCACGATAGCTTATTTCTTAACCACATTGTGATGGAAGGAAATAAAAGCACGTGTTTATTTGCCGGCAGGCTAACAGGCTTTTCCACAGCAACAGCAAAATACCGCCTTTGAGCACAGCGAGCCAATAGTGTAAAAGAGAGGCGTCATAGTAACGTGTGTTCTACAGCTAGAACGCTGAAAGAAATTTCCTATGATGTCTAACCTGCCTGAAATAGCGGTGGTAACAACAAATGAAACTGTGACGTGTATACGTAAAATGGGATGCCTAGCTGGGGAAATATAAAATATTTTGCACTCTGAAAGGACATAATCATTTTGCTCAAACCTGGTGTAGTTCGATAATTTAAAGAAGCTGACTGGACGTGAAGTCACGTGTCTCATGAGGAGCCACTTTTTTGTGTTTCAGCTCGCAGATAAGGAAATTTGGCATATTTATCCTTTTGATGCATTGCATCAAATGCTCATATTAAACATCACTGGCATCGACGTTTCCGGTTTTTGTTCCATGCGATCCACTTTCAAGGAAACCTAGTTCAATTCATTGTGCTAAAACAATGCGTTTTTCTAAAAATATTGAGTTACCAGCTATTCTAATGACCCGGTGACCGCAGCCGATTAGTCTTTAATTGTCAAGAAACGTCTGCCTCCAGAGTTCAACTTAACGCAGTTTTTGAACTTACACATTTTCGTGGAACGATCCCCAGTTCTTTGACAAGGAAAGTTTTTAACAAGTCAGAGACAATATTGAGGTCTGAATTCAGTTCTTTGTGGTAAACTACTGAATATAGTTACATTTGTATATTTACAAGTAATAGCGCTTACTGATAGTTCAGAAATAATCAATTGAAGTTGGTGCACGTCTAAACAAGATTTTAAATCTCAGCCTGCTCGTTTCCAAAAAAGCCTACTCTGCATCCACAGCTGTCAAGACGTTGCTCGCAATATCGTTAAAGTGGAACATAGGAGCTCCTCTCATGGTGTTGAACCTCTGTTTTTTGAAAATTTGTTGTTGAGTTTTGCGTTTGCTATGGACGGCTGAAGTGAAGCACCCGTGGAATTTCTAGGACGGAGTGTCATACCTTGTAGGGTATTATATAGTGTATTGGGGACGATCAGAAGCTGAGGAGGCCTGTGGGTTACATAGGTTGTAGCTCACATATGTCTCCAGAATCTGTTGGGCAAGTGGGCCGATTTCATGCGGTCTCAAAGCCGATTCAAGTTCGCTAAGTGGGAAATCGAATTTATTGTCTTATTTTTCAAGTACCTGAGTTTGATGCCGGTATTTAGTCTCTTCTCTGTCTGCAAAGGAATTGCCCACTGATCGCTCCAACTCGTCTTCGTCTTCTGACCTTCCGCCATTGCAACTGATTGTCAAGTGATCAAACATCTTCAACCCATTTCATTATTTGTTGGGAAACATTTAAATAATTTATTTTTCTTCAAAATTAAAAACATCGCAACTATTTGGCATTCAAAGTGCTTATTTAGTTAGCGTTCATGGTATTTATTTCATATTAGCTCACTGAAACCTAAAAAACTAGGAAAATGCATGGTGGGACCTCATTAATGCGATTTTTATTTAAGAAGTAAATCTTCAAAACAAGGGTGTGAGTTCGGCAAAATCGAGGGTCCAAAATTGTGATGAAACGCCTATGATTAGCAGAATACGTACCAGCCCTGTACTTGGCCGAAATATAATTTGTCTCCCGTTCAGTAACGCTAGGACCTCGATAAAAAGCAATACTTCGCGAGACTACTTGAGATATTGCAGAACATTTTAAATCAGAACACGTGACATTGGCTAGATTTAATTAGGTCCTAGCTCTACTGAACGCACCCCTGGTGTACATGTATCACCAAGCGCCGCAAGTGAATAGTTAACGTCATTGCTTGTGCGTCGGATCACAGATTTCGTCCATTGAAAATGTACTAAATTAGTATAGTGCGTGGTCTCATCTGCCACTTATTACATTTGAAATAGGTATGCACGTTGATAGTTGAGTACACCATGTACATGTAGATTACAATCATCCACCCAAGGAAATGAATACTACACGTTCGTTTCTTGCAGTAGGCCTTCGTCTTCAAGTTTTCAGTGGTTGGGTTCTTCCCAATGAAGGAATCGTTTAAATTGCAAAAAGTATATTTCACTATTTTGAGAACTACGTCTACACAGGGATTTTTATACACAGCTGGTTGTTACATCGGATTAAAGAAATTTTGACGGAAAGTCAGAACAGTGTTTTGTGGAGACTTTGTGGTGTTCTAAGATAGATCGTGTTGCCGATAGCGAATGCAGTTATTGTCAAGGAAGGATAGGTAAAGTCAGCTCCGTTTTCCACTTTTGCTGCGTCCAAGACTGATTCAAAAGTTTTCGTATCGGAGACTCCTGTGTTGTACATGTAGTCCTCACCACCCCCTGGAAGAATATTAAAAAACACCGGTCATTTTATCGGCCGCTCGACGTTGCACTTAAAATGAAGAGAAGGTTATACCCGTAAGGCCGCTCAACAAGCAATCTCGAAACAACACAAAGCGTGCCAACCTGGGAGTTCACTAGCTACTTTCGTTAATATCAAAACGAGTAAATACCATTTGCACCAGCACGCTTTCCTAGTTCAATCGGCATCGTTTATGGCAAAGGCGCCTCGACCGGCCTACACCATTCAGGTCAACAAATCAGCGGAGTACCTGTACATGTACATGTACATATACATATGTATGGTCGCCTAGCCCCTAACATGACATCGCAAGAACGCTCAAATAAACATCTTCAACATTAAAGGCGACGAGTATGAAGTGGCTCATGACGGCAATCTTTTTGGCAATCGTGACGAGATGACCGGAGGTGATGTAAAAAGGACATGTTTGGTTCTGGCCTGTAATCGACTCATTTCTACACCCCCTTTTCATGAATTAACTCTTACATGCTTCTGCGGTTGCACTGAAGGTAATTCAAAATTCCTTGAAAAAGTTTACCTATCTTACTGGCCCTCGACCAACCAATGTTCTACTGGAGCACTCTGACTCGACTGCTGCTTGTAGTTGATATAAGCGCTCCGTTGAAGTTGTGAACGGCCTGGCGAGCAAGCGCGCTGGTTGACATGAATAGACCGGGCCGATCGCGACGCCTTTGCGGTTAACGTCAACGAAAATCTGGAGGTACTAATTGCATAAATTAGAATCGATGTAACCAATATATCTCGACTGCATAAAGTATATAACGTAAACGTTTCAAAAGCTTTGACATGTTCCGGAAATGATTGGTGGGCGATTTGTAATGGATAGCAGGCGTTTACTTTTGTTTGTTACAATATTGTATCAAGCGGCTAATAACAAGCCTTTGGTAAAACAATGCATGCGTTAGGTCAACCTGCCGGTTGGTCACATTGTTTATGTTTACACATGACAAAGAGCAAACAAAACCGTCCGGTAAACAGACAATTCTTCATTAGCGATATAATTGGTTATTTCAGGTTGATGCACTTTTCTCACAGTCTTTAATTGACCAATTGCAAGCTCCGCCCCTTCCAAAATGTAGACAAACAAGAAGTTTTACCAGGCAAACTGCTGGTTTTCGTGTAAAATGGCAGCTTGGAAACGAAGATGTGTCAAGAATGCTGCGTTCTGATTGTTCAGTTTAACCGTTACTCAAAATCCTGACGATAGGTCAATTGACGAGCTATTCACTCCAGGCGCGGATCCAGGATTTTGTGTGTGGGGGGCAGGGCAGAGTATTAGCTATGATTTTGCTTGTAAGATATTTACAGCCCCAAACTGCCAAATGGAATCGAGGAAATTTTTAGGGGGGCCATGGCCCCCCTGGCCCACTTGCCACCCCCCCCCCTTAAGTCCGCCACTGCACTCCACAGATGAAATGCTATGTAAAGCAGATTAGTAAAATGGCACGATACTCTGTGTTCAAATTGCACGAGTTCTTACGAAGGAATTTCGTACCAGGTACAGAATTTCCGGAACGGATCTCTGTTTGGGGGCCCTGTAGGCTTCGCACATTATCTTGACCAAGATTTTTCTGCCTTGGGAATGAAATGCCGTCATTGCTGACAAATTACATAGCCAGCGAAGAAGACATGGGATTTTGGTGCAGACTTCACTAGCGTGTGTCGATCTCCGTTGCAAGTGTTCTTTTTTCTTACATTGGCTAATTATTAGACAATGTTATTCAAAACTGTAAGGTATTTGGAGAACGGAAAGCTATCATTGGTAGTTAACATGTAATTTATCAGGAATTAATTATGCGAGCGCATCAGGAATTTGTAACGTTTTTGCTTTTCTATTTAACTTTGGGATTGCAACACACCGTAAACGTTTTATTGCAAAATAACCCACTAGCTGCCCCATTATTTTTGGGTCATACACCAATCAGGACGATGACGAGTCCAGTGATATTCAAAGCCAATCCAAAGCTGTGGATTGACTTTGACGTATTGTCACATGCCAGCAATTAAACCATCTTAATATATGCGCCGGAAACCAAGGACCACTTGCTAAAAACATCCGTTCAAAGACAAACTACACTGACTACATCTTACAATGGGTGGTTTTAGGTAAAGGGCCAACAGATGAAGAGCGTTTTTAAGCCATACCCTGGTTATGTACATGTATACAAGAGAGTAACGAGCGCTGAAGGTGTACAGTTGTAGTTAGAAAAATTGCTGTTTGTAAACTATTTGCATGAGAATCTCATCAAACATGCGTCACAATAAGGCTGTTGTTTTTAAACAGAACGGGCCGCTAAGAAGACCATTTTTGTATAGGAAATTAATAGTCATAGATGTTTATACTGTATATTAGTTTTCCCAGTGGTTCGCTTTACATCGCGCATCTAAGGCAAACGAGCCTTTTGTAACAAGCCGGTTGCAAATAGCACGCCTATCCTTTCCCGGTGGGTAAAGGGGCATTACGCTCGTAACCAGACGTAAAGATTCTTTCCATAACAGTATTTTTCAAGCTTGAATTGCGGGCATAACTAACCATCGTAAAATACTAGGGTAAATAACGAGCGTGAATTTACATGTAGGGGCGTAAAATGTTGTGATCTGTTGAGGTTTTGAGGAATCAAAGAAAATGGTCAAATATGGCTACTTTCGGAATATCATATTTCAGAAATGACTTGTTGCAATCATAAGAAGCTATTGGATTCTAACGTTCAGGTAAAATACTTGGTAGCAAACCTGGGTGCCTGATGCGTTATGCCGCAATACGACGTTCTTGCATACGGATGGCAAAATGATGAAAATGAATTAGTGATTCAAAGCTAATTGATCGCGAGCAGCAACACGGTTAGTGTTGCAGTCACCAAGCCGGTCCTTGACTTTTTAAATGGATTTGTATTTACCCATGCAATAGGAGTGAAACTGGTGAATTCGAAAACGTGCTTACATACAAAGTGAGAAGCATGTTTATTTGAGCGCATCGCACTTTGGACAGGCACGGTTGAGTATTTTTCGATACCTTAGGGTCCAGAGTTATTCCATTTTACGGTCTTTCCTTTGCATAAATGTGGGAATTACGTTACTTACAGGGACAAACGTTGCACATAAATGGGCATTGTAACGGCGTACTACTGTATTTATCACATGTGTCCAGGAAATCAGGCGTCGTGCAGTGGGGCGGCCTCTTTGCTGACTTACAGAATACTGAAATACAAGTAGGATGCAAGAAATTGTTACATGTATGCTATGCTTGACGAGTGTGATAAGCGGCAATTAGGCCTACCTGGCTACTCAATGATTTACTGTGGCAAGTCGTGTAGTTTTTGCACTTGTATAAACAACAAGTCAAACAGAATTGCACTTTCAAAATATAAGACATGCAGCCATTAAGGCTTCGTATGGACAACGGGGTACCAAAAACTGTCTACCAAAGCACTTATAGGGTTCTGCACTATACACAAATACGTAAATTTGCTAGTTGTCAACACTCGGGTTTTCGATAGACATAAAGGAGAATGCCACCCAAAAACAACCTATTTTGTATCAATTTAGATCGAGTAGTTCTACTCGATAACGTCACGTTCGGTTGCGTTATCCGACACCTGACGGCAGACGGAGGTGTTGAATTTATCCAATGACGTCATTGGTTTCACACGCAGTCTGTTCAGCAGTTCACAACACGGGTTACAGGTGTCAGATTATCGTTTGAAGTCATCGTTCAACCAATAAATCACCAAACCTCGACGTAAAACCCTTAAAAATACACCGCGTTCTTATAAAAACGTGTTGTTTTCTTTCGCTGTTACCGATTTGTTGGTATTTAAACACCCGTAGCCTACAAAGTTCGAAAGGAGGAGATCCTAGATCTGTGTTGTTTAGACTTATGATTTTTTTAGTTCTAAACACACAAAACGCTTGTTATCCCGGCCAGAGGGCCGGAACCCAATCAGGCCCGTCGCGGCAAAAGGACTTAAGACATCACGAACGTTAACCAGCCAAACTTGGAAACTAAACTTGGAGTCAACAAACTATTATACTAGTGAGCCAAAGACGTAATGTGCACGTGATTATGTTGATGAATTTGCCACGAAACTGCAACGGCAAGGTAAGTTCGACTGTATGCAAGGCCATGTGGATATATACCGATTAAACGGTAAAAAAGACTAATTAAATCGGGTGGCATTCTCCTTTAAAGGCAAAGGCAGTCTTTTTTCGTGTCGTTCTTAGTAAAAGTAAAATTCGTTGATTATCCCGGACACATTTTTCAGTTAATTACAGCTTCTCGTAATTTAAATGTTTGCTCGTCCCCTACTCCGGAAGTGACGCTTAGGGAGTCAAGAATTACGCGCCAATTCGGATCTGCGTCATAGTTTATTATGAGGATCAGTACTACTGTTGTTTTTGTATTGTTTTTCTGAACTTGTCGTCACCACTTCCCATCGACAAGTGTTCTACGACAAGCTAGATTGTTGGAGAACTCAGTTACGTTGGATTTAGGCATTGTTTAGCATGTAGTAACCTGAAAATGGCTGGAGTCGGCAATCCATATCAGAGTGACTGTAGTGACATGAGTGACAGAGACTTTTTTGTTTTAATACGTATATTTACCCAGAAAGCATATCATTAGTGATTAGTAGATACGTCTGGGAATTGGTGGCCCCAACTACATATCTTTAAAACTTACTAGAGGACAATACGTCATACACATAGAACAAATTATCATCTGGAAACTAACTCCTAAATATTGGGCTGATAATTATCCGATATTATGATCAAAAGGGGAGGGAAACTGGAAGAGGGAGGACTTTCGTACACTCATTCACACTCGCATTCAAACGACTTAA
This sequence comes from Phoronis australis, assembly GCA_002633005.1. Taxonomy (NCBI): domain Eukaryota; kingdom Metazoa; phylum Phoronida; family Phoronidae; genus Phoronis; species Phoronis australis. Next base: position 105,363 of record NMRA01000624.1, on the reverse strand, counting down.
TTGACTTAACTTAAGTTTACATTTACGTATATTTGAGATAAGGTCAGTTTTCTTATAATACAACAGAAGTGACTAAAAATAACACCCAATATTGTTTGAATCATTATAAAGAGATGCCTGGTAAAATCATCCACTGTTCTGAAGTTTTTGGCCAAGGCGTTAAATACAAAGAGGTTCACTGCGTCATTTGAACTTACTAAAACACGGTTGAGACCCATCTCTTGATGGTGTATAAATATAATCTCGAGCATGATTGTGTATGGTATTGGAGATTTCACTTAAATTGCCAAAGAAGCAAACTAAGAAGTGGTACCTAGATGACTCAGTGTGTAAGTTAAAAACTTTACTTATGAAATGATGTAAAGAATTGCAGAAACGTTTAACACAGAAACAGCTGTAAGACGTATGTTGAAAAGTCTGGACCTCGCCACAGTAGGAACATTGGTCTGTTTGTGAAATACCAAATGTTTTTAACATTTTGTTTGTATAAATCCTTTTGCGGATTAAAAAGCATTTAAACATAGACAAATGGGAGTTTATGGGTAGATTAAAAGGGAGCTTATATATTTCTTTAATTTCGTCGTCTGCATAATAGATGAGTAAAGATGCATAATTATCTCGTTTACAGCAAACCATTGAATAAATCATGTTTTAATTCATGAATTGGAACTATTAAAAATTGAAATCTTATGTTATTACAACTAACAATCCTTCTATCAGCCCCCCTCAGAACTTTCTCCAAGGTCGTTGTAGTGGAAGAAAATGGTATGATAGACGTATCCTTCAAGTTATCATTTTATTTAATGCTTTCCCATTTAATAAGTTTGTTCTGGCTATCTAAAAATCATCACAAAATATGAGCCCTGCATTGTACAAATCTTGGTAAATTAATGCTTAACCGTTAACAGTTAGGTAACAATTGTCCCATATCAATTGATTGGCCATTGGTATTTCATTAAATTTGAGGATTAAGAATATCCAAGGTTGTGACACCATCCTTTAAAAAAGGATTTAAAATTACGAATTTCAGGGTTTTCAGTTGAAAATTGGATGAAAAATTAGAACAACGCCAACACGAATGAAAAGAGGCCTCAGGTATATCCTCCAACTAGCCTCATCTTCAGTATGAAAACGCTTGACCCAATTAAACAACAAATAAACTTGATCATTCCAATATTAAGATATTTCAAGTCGACCTCTTGATATGGCAAAATTGTCACAGTTTCTTTTATTTTTGGTTGTTTATAAGCAAATATATTCTCTAATAAGTTTATGGACTATGTGAATTCTTTTTGGTGATACCCACTGTAAGTGCCGACGCACTCTTGTGTTTGTAGTCTGACTATATTCGCCATCTGTTGGTGATTTATGTGTTTGCTCTCCAGCTTCTACCGCGTATATTTTCCACGTGACTAATTCTTCAATAGAATTTTGCATATGTATAACTGCTCGGCACACCATAGTTTATACATGTAGCTGTAACGCACGCCAGCTTAGCTCATTCGTGCTTCAACGTCCTTACATGTATCTTGAGTTTTGAGTTTAGTCGTGATCTATGCCGCAAATTGGTGTAAGTATTTTGTACTTAGTTTTGTTATAGTGTATAGTCAGTATTTCAACGTAATTGTAACGCGTTCTCTGTAACTTTAATTAGCGTTGCCTCAAGTAGTTTGACGTTGTCCGAATAAGAATATATGCAATGTTTAATATTAGTATTGTAACTTTGTAAACAACCAACGTATTGTTCAATTGTCTCATAGAACGTTTTTTTTTTTGTATGTTACAGTTGAACCGAGTAACTATAAGAAAAAAACGAATAAAGTTTGTCAACGCAACTTATGCTCGAGTTCTCCATGTGGCTCTAACGTTTTTCGCGACCACACCCACAGTTGACACTACATGAATGAATTTCGTTTAACCAAACATTTTCGTAACGAAGATTCTGCTTTTCATATACAAATTTCGTTTTTCCCAAATATTAAGTTTTTAAGCTTGTGGATTTTTTTCATCAAAATTCAGTTTTTCAACGTCTTTCCATTTCCCGCCAAAGCATATTCATACACTTTTAATGGGCTTTTGGGGCCAGCTGCTTTCGTAAAGTGGATTATGATTTCGGTGCCATGTTGAGGCACACATCCCTTGGCATTTTTGATAATTCAAGTGGAGTCCAGATAATGTTCCAAAATAATCTTAAAAAGTTATTGACAGACTCTACTTCTTTACTAAAAGACCTGTATTGCCTTCATACTGTTCAATTTTAATTTCGTGATTGGCTATTTTGAAGGCTCTAATTAATTCATTGCTTCTGATATAATGTGGCATAATTTTTGCACATAGGAAGAACAACAGACTTGATAGTGGGTCTCGTTGTCGGAGACATCTCTCTCTCTGTTAAAATACTGTGATGTAAATCCGTTATTCAGCACACAGAGACATTGTTCATAGCAATGGTGATGAAGAATTATTTCATGGAAAGTGGGTATATGTTTGAGTCCGAGTATAATGAGGCAGAATATCCACAATCACATGCAAGACTGAGGCAGTGACAAAGGACAGACGTGGTGAGGTTTCTTAGTGCAAATGCACGGTGCGCACTGTTATGCCGACTTAAATGAAGTGCCTAGTATGCTATTCAGAGTACGACGAGGTCAAGCTACATGTACTCCTGGAAATTGAATTTAACTGTCACTGCCTTGCTTGACACAGCAACCTGACTTCGGTGCCCATGCGAATGCTGGTGTTCTAGATACCTACTTTAGAAATCACAGAGCTAACTTGAGGAGGATTCCGAATTCAAGGGGGCTTGACGGAGGCCTTAATAATGCGTAAGTAAAAATGTATCCATTCTGATTGTAAAACCTGCTGATATGCCATAAAATGAGAATGCGAGTGAAAATAGATGAAGTGCCTCCAGTCACTTTAGCGGCCACACCTCGCGGGGCTTCTCGTTTCAAAAATGCACTTCTTGGCGACGTGGCAATGTTGGGAATCAGCAACGGCGGTAAGGCACCCTTCTTCAGGTGTTGTTTTGCAGGGACCTTCAACAATTCAGCGTATATATCACCTTCGTAATCTGACAGCAGAAAATGCACATACTCGGTAATACGTTGCGTGGACGGGTAACGCTGCGTTCTTCTCACGAACGACCCAAGTAAGGCGAAGTGTGTCAAATTTCGGAAAGCGATGCAGCCAGAGTGCGCGTAAGACGATAATGAATACATTCCGGTACGTGGCAACTGCGGCATGTTAAGTGAATAGTAAACAAAAGCAAACGACGACCGAACATATCACAACCGAGGTAGAACAATGACTGACTCGATTACTCACCCTGTCAGACTAAATGAAAACAAACGGCGCGAAATTCTTGACTCCATAAACATCACTTCCGGAGTAAGGGACGAGTAATTAATTAAATTGCCAAAGGCTGTAATTAACAGAAAATTATCTCTGGGATAATCAAGGAATCTTTTTTTGACTAAAAATGACAGGACAATAGTTTGCCCTCGCCTTTAAATATTGTGAGTCCAAAATTATTTTACGAAATGTCTCAAAATAACGTCAACCAACGTCATTGCTAGTAGTTCTCCCAGTGTTCTGCTTTGTTTTATTGAATTTGACGATATGATGTCATTACAACTGACAATATACACCTTGAATAAAGTAAATGGAAACATTTTAATCACTTTTTACAAAAAGAAACAAAGCCGGCTCAATCGGTACAAAAAGTATTGCTTGACGTTCACCTGAAAGTTCAGAGTAGATGAGATGTTATTGGATTATACAAATTTCAAGCCAGAGGAACAGTAAACGATCCGAACAAGACGGGCGAGACACTACGATTTGGCATGATGTTGACTTCAAAGTTGTGAAAGAAGGATACTAAAAAGTTCACCTGAAGACGTATAGTGTAGCAAGGCACTAGGCGGGTCTATCATAAAGTTAGCACTAAAATTGTAACCCCATGCTTGTTCCTAAGCAAATGTAAAGTCAGTCTACGGCTCGGCAGTACGTCTGATATGACAAAACATATGGTTCATAACCAACATGTACATGTATGAGGATCCTGATATCCTAGGTGGTATTTTATTGAATGAGGACACACACAGGTTGCTTTGTGGTAGCACAAGAGTAGTTCATGTCTGCAAAGCCAATTCATAAACTGAGTCTGCTCAAGCTTGCCTTATTTTGGACCTCAACTTGTTTTTAACAAAACTTGGTTTGCAAACTAGAACAGGGAGCTGGTAGCTGTATCTCGGTGAGATAAATAAGCCAAAATCACATGCTCTGATTGTAAATACGCGGCGTTATGTCGCGTCATCCCTCGAACTTCTTTCTTTCTAGCAAGGTCTCAGCGAGGTCCTAGCGTTTTTGAACTCCACCCCGGATTGTGAAAGGCAATTTTAAAGTACCCAAAACACCCCACTCCCTCTGTCTGGATTAGCTTAACAAAGAAACTACTGAAGGGCCTCAATGGAAGTTGTTCATAAGGGTACATGTATGCCTAATTGTTCCTCAGTATGGGAAACAAACCAAATATTTGCAGGTGAATCTGTCACCTATAAAATGCACTTAACACATTCTATGAAATTTTGGCCGTGTGTCGATCCATCCAGTGCTGATATGGAACACAGATGTAAAATGGTAATTCAATCGCGGTTTTGTACACAGAAACTGTCAAATTTTGACGAGGCCTTGTTTATTTGAAAAACAGGTGCGCATTATTCTGTACCAAATATAGAGCACAGATTTTTTTATCATATGCACCTGTTTTTTATAATAGTATGGGTCGAGCGGCGGTCAAAAGCGAAGTCACGATTGCCATGCGATAACTTACGTTTGCAGTTGTTTTCCGCCTTATAATTATGAACACCGTAATTTTTACACTCGCACTGGCAGGTTTCCGGGTCAAGGTTGCCACCGTTATAACAAAACTGTCCTTTGCAATCTAAAACATAAATGAAAGGAGAAACATGTTTTGAAAGCAGTCTCATGATTGACACCTGAAAGAGAACTGACGATTACGATGTTGAGTTAATCACTTTGCTCCCTATTTCAATGAAATCCAGGCGCAATACGAAACGTCCACTGCAAGAGTAAATTGAGTAATAACCCAAAGTACCTCATATAGGGTGACACGATTGGTAAAACTAGTTGATTTTTCAGTAAGTCCAGCAAAGTTGAGTCGAACACGAACAACGGCATTTTACGCATTCGTGAATACCTGGGTAAGTTCATTAACGCCAGTGCCTCGCTAGAAAAGCAAGATCTCGCGACATGCCTCGAGATATGGCCGAATTTAATTTCAAAGAGCGCACGTGATTATTGAAATAAACCCACTTTAAGTAAGAAAAGGCCTCCAAAAACCGATTATACACAAACGCCTGCCAAAGGACGCCGATAGCCGAATTCTCGAGTAGTCACTGCGAAATCTCGAATGGACTCGAGAACGGTGAGTCAGAGGCAAATACATGTACAAATTGCACACCATTTAATAGCCCTTGAAATGGTCTATACACTGTCAAGCAAAAAGACCAAGCTTGGAGCTTTATTCTATTCACAACGTTTAGGAAATTGCAACCTTGAATTGATAAAAATCGGTCTGTTGCGTGCGAATAAAGTAAACGAAACTCACAAAAAGCGGAAGTACAGTGATAAAAGGTGACAAAACGGTCGTCATAGTTCGATTTCACTCATTAAGTTATAGGTTATAATGATGCGCATACTGTGTGCCAGTCGATCGGGCAAAGAAATACAGCCACAGGGTGTTTGCAAACAAACAAAAGACAAACAAACAAAATGAAACAGATCAACATGCTTCGCAAAAGACTTCTGCAATGTAAAATTAATACAATTAAACAACAGACTGGAATGCGCTTAATAAAAGGAAAGTCATCAGCAGGCCTCCTGAAATTTAAAATCTCAAAAACATTTGTAGTATGACTAAGACTTAACCATGGTCTAGAGCTACTGATGCTTAATGAAATAGTTCTACGCACAGAAACAATTTAATAATTTTCTCAAAACAAATACAAAAATAGTATTAAACAAATAGACGAAGCACATTTTTACCGCATAGGTTGTCGTTATCGATGAAGGCCGGACAAGCTGTTCCCAATGTTCCTTTAATATAAGGATCGCCAGACAAAGCACTGCAATCGATAAGCACAATTATTTGTGACCAAAACATTTGAACTCTGGTTTCACAGTACAAGTTCACACGCACTCCCACAAACAGAGCGTCGGCTCCTCAAATCTTGTCACGGTATCCACCAATTTTCCGCCAAAACACACATTTCGCAATATGCTCGTCCCAAAGAGCTGTCCTAACAACGTTGTCACAGTTTTTGCAAGGACTATACTTACCCGGGTGCATAGTTACACACGTAATAGTGACCAATGTCGTCGCAGATAGCTTCGCCACATCCTATTAAATAAGAGTCAGCATACACCATCTACAATAGAAAGATCCTCGAGAATTAATCCAAAGGATCTGTTAGAGGGCACCTCGTACAAGTGCCACAATAGCGATTGTTAAAAAAGCAGTAAAGCATTGGCTTAATTGAATTGATTTACTGTGGACTACAATTTGCAGTTTTTCAAAATTGATGATTTTTGAAACTGAATTCCTTGTAAAAATTAAAAACAACTTGTACCCTAAGAATTGCGATAAACTAGTTAATTTTAATGCGTTAGGTTTCTATTATATATATGGCATCCAGTTGGCGAATTGATTATTGCTTGAATCATGTACATGTAGGCAGTAGGACATCCCGTATTACAGAGCAATAGAACTCCACTTTGCCTGGAGGCAAGAAAGTTTTTTTTTCATTGCCATTATTTTGGAATGGTAGGCACAGTTTCACATGCAGGTCAAATTTAATTACTCCATCGGACATTCAGCCTAGACCCGTTGTCTAATTTGGGAAGGCCTTCCTTTATCTTTAGGTCCTGATGCCAGACAGACAACTGAACAAGTCTCGATTTCGAAACCGCTATCGTCTATGGTTGAAATTAAACAAGAGACTTGTGAATTGACTGCATTCGCTACTAGACACCACTAAAGGTTTGCAAGCACAAAAAGTTTGCAGTCGATGTGTGGTGATTTTAGCAACTTCTTATATAATTTGCCAATACAAGACTTGGTGATACTTATGTCCTCAGGATCTGAAAATTTGAAGGATCTCAGTGACTTACCTTGTGAAGTCATCATTTAAACCACACTGGTTACCATGCCATAGATTGTTAGTGATACATGTACAATTAAGAGACCATAGCTAAAAACTGATGCTGACCCACACACCTTGTGAGGGTTATTTGCTACAACAGGTGTGATAATGGAAGAAAGGTGCACCGAAGGCGAAATGCATTTTTCAACGCCTGTTACGTCAGGTCGTTGGTCGTTAAAAGTAGGTAAGGCGCCTGTGTAATACTCTAACCTGTGTATAATGACCCGTTTCTGACGACCACTCATCTCCGAAGCTATAATACTGCTTTTCATCCGCCCACAGCTTTATCATATAAGTCCAATCGGTTTTTAGCACACTCCACATCGCTATGTTTTGGCCAACATAGAATCGACCTATAACACAAATACATTTGTACATGTACATGTATGAACAACAGAACGCTTGTCAAAAGGGTTTCACTTTATCTTTTTGTTGTGATAGGCAATGAAAGATTCGTGGTAAGAGTAAGCCTTTCCGTCGGCGGGCCACAGGCAACGCTCTCAGTGCTACATGTACGTTAATGGGGTTCAAGAAAATAGGAGCCAAATATTACAATGGATTGCTATGGGGTTTGTTCGGCAGCCATAAGATTATGCACATGAACTGAAAAGGTTAAAGTCCAAACATATGCGCAACGTATACTACACGCACACCATCTGAAGACACAAAGTTCTGAAAAGCAACACTTGAGCCACATACGTCGTTTTGAGAGAGTTTTTGCACTGGTGATATAAAACTGTTGAATTCGGTATCAATTAAAGTAGCACGTCGATCGCGACATGCAGATTTCACCTATGTCACCCCTGCTAGTGTAAGTTGTTCGTTAAAGTGGCTCATTTGTCGAACTGCTGAAGCCCGGGGGGCACGTGTTGATATTACCATCAAAAATGGGCATTAACAAAAATCCATTTCTCAATTAAAACAATGAGTGTAAATAATAAGGTGAGCTTTAATCAACTTCGGACAAAAAACATCGACTTTCTCATGTCAAATAATCGGCAAATATGTAAACAACGATTGCAAGATTTTTACAGAGATTTGACTGCAAAACTATTAATTACACGTGCCCAACTTCAACAACTGATTTCTGGTGGAGCAAACGTCAGATGGAAAGTGGTGATTCTCTGACTATTAAAAAACAAATACCAAAGCATTTCCTGTGACGTTGTCACCGCACTTTAACGGGGATCTCATTATTTAGAAGCAGTGAAATTTATATTTTGACCATTGAGGGTCCGTTTCCTTCACGCGCTCGTTGAAAACCACATGTAGCCTGTCCGAAAACTCAACATTAACGGCTTAATGTTTAATTATTTTTGCAAGTACAAGCACTAGCAATAGGGACCTTCGAGTCTTCATGTTCAAACGTCCAGTAATCAATGAACTCCATGCCAATCTACAATTCACACGAATCTGCCGCATCAGAGAACCAAACCAGAGAATTGGCTCCCAAAACGTAAGCACGAAAGTCAACGTAGTGCACGGCATTCAAGTTTAAATTATACGGGGAAAAATTACCTGGTATCGAACGATAACCATCATGTCGAAATTCACATACTTCCGCCCACCGTTGCGCCACCATAGCCAGCTCGTCGTCCCAACTCTGTATACACGTATAGTGGCATATTAGCTAGAGTACACTTAAATTGAACTTCCTGTGTCTTCGTAGCTAAATCGTGTATATTAGACAAGGACACACAGACATTTTAAAAACGTTTGCTTGACCTCTTGGACGTAGGGGCCTACCATCCAGTCTTCGGAATGTAGGCGCCGTTGAATGTACGATGCTCCGAAAATCAATTAAAATGGTGTCTTACCTGCATTGTGTGAAAGCGGTATGCGACATTGTCTTAATATCGGTTAAATAGTTTTGACGCCAAAGCACTTCAGTAAAGTGGGCACTCACGTTGTGACGATTACAGCTAGGCCTACATGTACATGTACCACTTATGCACCCTTAGAGTGTCAAATTTGAAAAATATTGAAACTGGAACACTGCGTAACTTGCCCATGATCTAATACGATATTAAAGGTACATGTACGGAGGCCGTGAATTACTGAGATAAACGGAGATGATTATGTTTTCATCCACACGCAATTCCTTCAAGACCACTGCACACACTTTTCAACCAGGCTTTTCTTACCATTTTCAGCATGTATTTTGCATCGGGAACTTGAGACCGTACTTTGTTGTGAAGCGCCACTATGAGCTCTTTGTTTTTATCACTGACTCCTGCGGAGAATGAAAATTACACGAAAAATAACTGTTTTGCCGAAAGTGTCAAGTCCGCTAAAAATATTTAGACAGTCACAATCCCTTAAATACAACGCATTCGCACCATCCTTAAAATACAAATGAACTAAACTGTCACAAACGGTTTGATTTAAATAGGTATCATCTTGTTGCTCAGTCAGGCTAACCGTGGCTTATTGCGGCTGAGAAGTTACCAATTTTTATTGCTACATGTACATGTGGATTATGTATTGGCTGCAGAACATTGACAAATGCAGAAACAAACCTAATTCATACTTATACACATGGTATATGATTGCAGTGGTAATAACCAAAATAGATTCAGGAAAACAACCATATTCATATAAAAGGCAATTTCAATTTGAACGCTTATTCTAGAGATCACCATTCGAGAGTGAAAAAAACGGAACAACTTCATTACAATGTGGGACATTCGGATAGAAAGCAGGTCATCTGGGTTTATGCCAAAACGCACAGGTGACATGCTCATAGCAATCCCAACAATCGCCAGAGGGCATTTTATTCCTTTTTTAGTCTAATAGAAAATTAAGGGTACCTGAACACCCATCAGACTTCCAATTTAATTTTAGTCGAACGGGAAAACGCAATAGTACATGACGATATGTGAATTTTGCCGTTTTTCAAAACGTGCGACGCACGTTTTTTGGTGTAGTTGCTGTCCCCGAGAAATTTCAGACAGTGGGACAGTTCCACAAGAGCGGGATTATTGGCAGGTTAAATTTTCGTTGTCCATAGAGGGCCGAGGTAGTCAGATCGCGTTAATGTAAAAGTGAAATGTTCTATTGTTCTGATTTTCTCAAGATATATTTCATATCAATATCTCTTAAAGGCTCCCACGTGCATTTGGCGTGTAGGCATCTCCAGGTTGTCGCTGTTTAAAATACAATTTTTGAAATATGACAGGTTATCAGTTCATGATCATGTACGGATCCAGGATTTTGAGTTAGGGGGGGCCAGGGCAGAATATTAGCCACGAATTTGCCCATCAGACATGCGAATCCCCGAACTGCTAAGGCATGGCCCCCTTGCCCCACCCCCCTTAAATCGGATACTGATGTTGTATCACAAAACATGTACGCAGCACAAATTAACATTAGCGATAACCTCGGCTGGAGTGCAGCAAGTGTTCTCCGAAGAGCAGTGTGAGTATGTATGAGTCTGATCACTCGGATAGCGACTATTCTCAGTCAGGTAATTACCTGTAATACTTTTATGTTTGGAGGATCTTGCAAAGCAAGCGGTATGTTGACCGGAGAAGTGATGCAAGAATTTATCCTCACAATCGCCAGTCTGTCTCGGAGGGAGAGTTGGTCCACCTGCAGTGTATACAGACAAGATGAAATGGAGCACACGAGTGATCTAACTGTGTTCCTGAAGCTCTAAAAATAGCCTCAATTGACCCAAAGTATCAAGAGACCTGTTTTGCCATGAAAATATTATGTCGTGTGGTCTAGCATCAAGATTAACATGTATGGATTGGTGAGATTCATTTCCTGTTGAAAGAAGGGCGCAGCTCATTCAAACGCTTCAGTTCGCCACATTCTTATTATCAGATACTTTTTGCGATCAGTTACGACGCAATATCAACAGTATTTCTTATAACTGTAATTGATTGTGGTGTTTGCAAATCTTTGTGTTACATGGTTAGAGATAATGTAATTTATTGAAGGCACTTTTCATCTTGAACAGTGCCTCAGAAACCTATGATGAAGTGTGTTAATTTGTACAGTAGTTTCAAAATCTGCACAAGGCGAAAGCACCCACTATATACAGTGTAGATATGGATATAGATATAGATTTAGATAGTTCTATTCGACCACAATCCATTTCAATTACGGCTAAATTTCGAAAAATTCTTCTTAGAAGTTTTTTCATACACGTTGTCAAAATTGAGACAACTTACAGCGCAAATCCGTTCATTATTAGTTAACTAGTGGTCACTTTAAACGCCGAAAAAGTTCCCCAAAAATGCAACTTTTGTTGCGACAACCTTTTGAAACTGCTAAACAATTTTGCAACGATATCTATCCAAGTTTTTGCGTCGTATGCCTGGTTTATTTTGAAAAATACAATTCCTGTTGCTTGTGAAAACTAATTCTTTGCATCTTTTTACGCATAAACGCCTACAGAATTAGTTGTCACAATGTACCAACAAACAATCGCCACAGGAATCAAACTGTCAGACTTGGGACACGTAAAACTCTGCATATTTTTGATTTGTAGATTTTAGGGCCTCTTTTGCGCCATATGATGCGGCAGATTTTCCCTGCCGCGGCAGAAGGAAGAGACAACTGGAGCAGCCACCCCGCGCAGTTGAAGCCTTTTTGCCAACATTTGTTTCACGAGGAGTGTCCATGTAAGATATTTTGGAGTTCAATTCAGCATCCACTGTTATCGCTTTCACAAGATTGACGATGTCACCGGTTGTATCCCAAATTAAGTGTCTGCGGTAGCAAAAGACAGATGACGCACAGAATACAACGACTAGTGCTGAAAAAAACCAAGCACAAAACCAAAGTTCCCAAGCGGCACCACGAACGAAAACTCGAAATAAATTAGCTGACTGTGCTATGATCAAACACATTGCCAAAACGTTTTGCAAAATGTTCAACAAAAATGAATTTCAAAAGATTTTAATGTCGATTTAGCTGGTGAAAATAGATCAAATGGTTTGAAATGAGCCTAGAAGGTGAAAATGGACATGGTTCTTGTAGGTTAAATCGACATGCACTATCCCACTAAATTTTTATCAATTGGCAACAGCGCTGCAACTCGAAAAATAAGCACCACAGAACCATTTCGCGATCGCTGTCAATGACTGGAAATTCACGGCCTTACGTACAGCGTATTTCTCCGGTATCAATCAGATAACAACTATAAACCTCCTGCTTGCAAGCTTTTACGTATTTAGAAAAAAAATCACGGCAGAGGAGCGTACTCGAAGAATAACCGAATTTACTTCTATGCAATATAACAATTGAAGTTTTTAAGTTTTGATAAAAATTATAGTAAACCTAGCTACATGTACGTACTTGTTGTTGGAGTTGTGGAAACTGAAACGAGAATATGCGCTTATTGAATTCCAAGCTGATACTTACTTTTTCGTTGTATTGCATGCATATCTATACATTAGAGGCAATGGAAAGCACATCGATTGGTTGCCTTACCATCAGGGAATGGTTAGGCACAAATTACTCCATCGGTCGGTTAAACAAAAACACGCTTTCAACAATGTCTAATAGTTTTAAGTCGACATCATGGTTTGAAATTGATCTAACAACTGAGCATGGTCGCAAGACTTGCACATTATATATAGACATGCCAAGTAAAGGTGGACGTCATGAGTGAAGGTGGCTCGACCCATTGTGTCCACGGTCTAAACCAGTCGAGACCAACGAATGTCCATGAAAACCAAGAGTACTGTGTCAACAGCTTGTGATATGTAATATCATAGACACATGTTCAAGTTTAACAACAACAATGAAGATGGCGACGACGATGACGCATGGCGATGAAAAGTGATAATACGAAAGACAGTGTTGTTACCGAGATTTTCTGTAGGTAAGCCCACCCGACGAAACGCGCATGGGCTTTTATTTGGAAAATTATGCCGACTAAACGCCCATCGACGTTTATTTGGTCATGAGCCCTACAAACAAAACATTTTCGCAAGAAGCTTTCTACAGCTATTCCTTCTCAGCTACAAAGGTGGAGAATCTTTCAAAATGGGTGCAAATATAGCACTATTGCATGTACAAGTATTTACTTTGCAAGTAAATTTTAAGCACAGTGTCACCTTCAGTTGAAAATTGTTGTCGTTTCCACGGAATTTATTGGAAAAATCATTTGACTGGTTGAAGCGAATCAACCATTCCCAAACACTGTACTATTCAAGTTCCATTCAATATATGTTGTTAATGTTTTGTTCATCCTTCACTAATACTTTTGCAACAGTTCGTCATAGANTTAGGCACAAATTACTCCATCGGTCGGTTAAACAAAAACACGCTTTCAACAATGTCTAATAGTTTTAAGTCGACATCATGGTTTGAAATTGATCTAACAACTGAGCATGGTCGCAAGACTTGCACATTATATATAGACATGCCAAGTAAAGGTGGACGTCATGAGTGAAGGTGGCTCGACCCATTGTGTCCACGGTCTAAACCAGTCGAGACCAACGAATGTCCATGAAAACCAAGAGTACTGTGTCAACAGCTTGTGATATGTAAGATCATAGACACGTGTTCAACTTTAACAACAACAATGAAGATGGCGACAACGATGACGCATGGCGATGAAAAGTGATAATACGAAAGACAGTGTTGTTACCGAGATTTTCTGTAGGTAAGCCCACCCGACGAAACGCCCATGAGCTTTTATTTGGAAAATTATGCCGACTAAATGCCCATCGACGTTTATTTGGTCATGAGGCCTACAAACAAAACAAATTTTCGCAAGAAGCTTTCTACAGCTATTACTTCTCAGCTACAAAGGTGAAGAATCTTCCAAAATGGGGGCAAATATAGCACTATTGCATGTACAAGTATTTACTTTGCAAATAAATTTTAAGCACAGTGTCACCTTCAGTTGAAAATTGTTGTCGTTTCCACGGAATTTACTGGAAAAATCATTTGACTGGTTGAAGCAAATCAACCATTCCCAAACACTGTACTATTCAAGTTCCATTCAATAAATGTTGTTAATGTTTTGCTAATCCTTCACTAATACTTTTGCAACAGTTCGTCATAGAATAGGACCGTCGCATGTCATTCTTCAGTGCTAGTTAAATCATATCTCGTGAGTGAGCCATGTTTAAAGACAGCCTCCAATGTCTGAAACACATTTTTTACACCAGAAACGCAAGTTTTCTTCATAAAAATAGTGTTTTTGCTTATTATGTTCCACAGAAAGTAATTAGATGCGACTCAAATCAAACATCGTCACACCAGTGTCGCGGTACCACTACGGTTTTTGGTCAAAACCGCCATCACCGTAGTGACACCGCCAGTAGAGTTTTACACGCAGTTTTCTCCCTACCCGTCGCACACTTGTTTTTCTTCGCGGTGCTACTGAGGAAGCATGGCGGAACCATGACGGCGGAGTCACTGAGGACATGGCAATCCCATTGAGTTACCACTGCGTATTGATGGTGGTGTCAAGGCTATCATTGGCGTCAGGAACCTGGTCTTGGCGGCAGCACTGCGGGGTCAGTGAGTAGCAACTGCAGGGATGGTGGTAATATTACGGTGCTACTGCGGGGGCGGTGCGACAGCAGGATGGCTCCATGACATTTGCGCGGCGGCAAAATATGGGAGATGATTTTCGGTCAAATTCTTTACCATTTTGGCTCCTGCTGAGGAGGTCACTATTGTTATTATTGTTATTACTGTCGTTATTAGTACTGTTACTATCATTAAGTGATGCCGCCGAAACGTGTTACAACATTGCAGACTATTGGAGTGAGGAAAGCCAACAAGAAGACACCTACTCCAACACCACCAGATGATTTTTTTTCACATGATGAGCACGATGATGAGACTGCTGGTGCTGAAGATATGCTTAGATTGACCTCAAGTCCGTAGCCAGCCAACCAAAGAATAAAAAATCCGCACTGATCTGAATAAAGAGGACGCCATGGCGGAATGACTAGATGACCATACGGAGTTTTATAACAAGAAGCTCAATGCTTATAAAGATAAGGTGAAGAAGGACTCGGCGTGGGCTGAGCAGGTAGCCTGCAGGTATGATATCGCGCATAAGACATGTATCCATCTCCACCAACATCTGTCCACAGGAATTGGCTATTGGCGTCAACAAGTCCCATCAACACTAGTGAATAGAATCCTGTATACTTGTGGAACATGCTTCCACTCCTGGGCCAGCACAGATAGTGTGTTTGCTGGGATCCAGAAATTGAACTTCATGCTCGCGTATGTGTCTCCAGAGGCTAGATGTGGAGAATAGTTGCAGCCAGCTTCGTCCCCTGGGTGCAAGGCCTTTTTGTATTTCGTATCCTTCTTTGTAATACGCGGTCCAGCCCTAATCTAGCTGAGGGAATTCTGGAACGAGTGTGGGTTCTCTATTCTGAGTTCGACCATAAGCTGTTGCGATCACTGGCAGAACTATTGCAAAACCACGGCAATCATGGCGGCGCCACTGCGGTTTTTATCTGCACAAGCTTGCCGTGGCACCGCACCTCTGGTGTGACTTGGGTATTACACTGCTCACAATTCGTANCTACGGTTTTTGGTCAAAACCGCCATCACCGTAGTGACACCGCCAGTAGAGTTTTACACGCAGTTTTCTCCCTACCCGTCGCACACTTGTTTTTCTTCGCGGTGCTACTGAGGAAGCATGGCGGAACCATGACGGCGGAGTCACTGAGGACATGGCAATCCCATTGAGTTACCACTGCGTATTGATGGTGGTGTCAAGGCTATCATTGGCGTCAGTGAGTAGCAACTGCAGGGATGGTGGTAATATTACGGTGCTACTGCGGGGGCGGTGCGACAGCAGGATGGCTCCATGACATTTGCGCGGCGGCAAAATATGGGAGATGATTTTCGGTCAAATTCTTAACCATTTTGGCTCCTGCTGAGGAGGTCACTATTGTTATTATTGTTATTACTGTTGTTATTAGTACTGTTACTATCATTAAGTGATGCCGCCGAAACGTGTTACAACATTGCAGACTATTGGAGTGAGGAAAGCCAACAAGAAGACACCTACTCCAACACCACCACACTGCTCACAATTCGTAGACCCTTCGAGCGCCCCAGAAATATTCTAAACCGTTCAGCTCACAGTGGTTCATATGACATCATCGTGACCACGAATTTACTCGAAAGCCACACTGCGTAATAGCTGAGTGTCATTTCTTGGACGTTTGTACTTGTCGATCTCTGGCTAAAATGCTCGTTGCGTGGTGTACGGGTGTTGCAATGCCAGCGACAATGGCATACATTTCCACGACTTCACCACCGATTCCGTCGTGTGTTTTGCGTGGAATAGATTCGTATCCACGACAAGAACTCGGCACAAAATTCCCGATCAGCAAGATCTGTTCTAGACAAGATGCAAAGCTGTATACAAAACCTTTGCACATAAAACCACACATGAAGAACAAGGGACTTCACAGCCAATAGTGTTTCATATTTTCCCCTACCCGTCACACATGTGTTTTTCTTCGCGCAACATAATCGCCGTAGAATCGCCACTCTACATGTACGTTTTCGGCGATTGTACTGCGGAAGCACGGCGATGATGGAGATGCTATTGTGGCCCTGGTACGGTGCCACGGCGCTCATGACGGTGTCGCAGAAATCCCAATGCGGACTGGCCCAACCCGCGATGGCACTGTGGAAGTTTGAACATGTTCAAAGTTTCCGTCGTGCCACACAGAAGGTTCGCGGTTTTGACAGTTTTCCGCGGTGCTATGGTGATAAATGGCGGAACCACAGCGGAGTCGCGGCGATCATGCCGATGGCAGTGAGGTTTAAGCCGTACAAGCACCACAGTGACACCGCATTTCCGATGTGACGGGGGTATAAGAACCTCCTCATAATTCTTCCATTTCTCCATTGACATTTTCAAAATAAATTCTATTGTAGCTTTCAAAATGTGCACACTCTGTTCAGTGGTCCTCATTCCTTATAAGCAGGTCAGTTGAAGTATTGGGATGGTTTGACAGCGATGGTCCGCCATGCATTTTCATTATCATTCCACTGTGAAATGGTTTTACTATTCACAAAATGCTAAACTGAACATTTCTTTTAAAACACTATTTTTGTTTGATAAATGTAATTTAAGATTGATATATCAATTAATTATTTTTAAAATTGTAAAACTTAAAATTACAGCAAAATGGTGTATGAGACATAAAGGAAAGAATGAAACGAAATTACCTGTCGTTGTCGACGGCCCTATACAAAAGCCGCAGTACGCTTCGCAGTTAGTCCTCGCCCAACCTTTATACTGGGTGCACATACTGCCTGCGTATGTATGACAGTTCGTTTGTCGATCCACACACGGTCGCATTGCTGGGAAAAGTCATTAATTGATTGTTACACGGTCAATTTATTGATAATTCAGTCAAAATATTTCAATTCAAATAAACGGTCAAATAGATACACAACCGATTACACGAATATCGAAATTTTATATTTTAGTAGGTTCTGCTTAAGACTGGCCTGTAGTAAAGATTGATTGAGTTCGAGCTTGGTTCCGGTGACTACATCTCGGGCACTGAGGTGACTAACTCAAATCAGTTAATCGTAAGGTCACCTTAATTTAAATTCTTGCTCACGATACACATAAATCCGAAGTGTCAACCTAGAAGGAGATTACCTCAACTTCATTAAGAAGTCATCGTAACTTAAAAGGTCACCGAAATATAAAAACATGCACTAGTGTTAGTCATAAATCGCACCTTTTTATTTTGTTTCAAATGTTAATTCCTATTGTCGCAGTTGAAGAAAAGACCGCATCTATATCTGTACAATGCTTTTTTCGTTATCGCGGGGAAGGGATAATTGAGTCTAGGGTGTTGAGTTGTCAAAATTATGAAAAACAGTTCCAAAACTTATTTTTATACTCGCAATAAGAGTTGCTTTCTTTAACAGAGTTGTGGATGCACATCATAACTGTAGACCTTCTGAATGCCTGACTGAACGACGGAGGAATTTCATATAGGGTGGAGGATCTCAAACCACTACGATGGCCTTGCCTAGTGTATAGATCAAATATTTTTAAAGAGTCATTGTTGACATTGTTTATTACTTTGAAAGTAAATGTGGTCATGTGAAGATTAATTCTGTACATGTAGGTATCGATGCAGACTTGAAAAAATCAAAGGCTCAAAGCGAAATCGTACAGTTGCTCATGACGAGTTCGGACACTCACGCAAACTCGACTATGACGAGTCCGTACAAATATTCTGAGATGAGGTATCAAGTCTACTTCTCATGCGCGTTGTCTATGGTTACATGATGGTACTCAGCCAAACAAGAACAAATTAATGTGAAAATGATGAAACTCGGAATATATCGTTGTGTAAACAATCAGCAAAATCTCTTGAGAACAGTCACTATAAGGACCCTAATTAAGGTCACGTTCAACCACTACCATTTCACTTAGTGCATGCCAAAAAGTCATGTGAAGTGACGTAAACAATCTCATAAATTACGCCTTTTGCTCATGACGACGCCATACTCCTCATGACCAGTCCAAATACGTAATACTGGTCCCCACACCGTTGTTTCATTGGTATTCAAGACCAAGATGAGTAAACACATACTTGAAACCCACGGGAAGCTACTGGTCGCAGACTCGTCCTATATCTATAGACCAGCGCATACGTCGTTCACATTTTTCTTTCTTATAATAAACAGCACGGTAACATGGGCGGCACTGAAAAAGTTGGGGTTGCTAAAGCCCCCTCACCCCCCTGTGGTGCACCATCTATAGAACATGTCCGTCGCAGCACTGAGAAAAGTGGGGGCTTTAGCCCTCCTAGCCCCTATGCTGCGCCGCCCATGGGTAAGCATCGCTAACAGGCTGATGTGCGCACAAGGCACGATATCTGTGCGACCTGTATTGTTACATTCAACAGACGTAAAAAAAAGAAAAAAAACACTCCCATAGATTCCCATAGGCGATAACCATGGGGCGGGCGTAAGCGTGGATCTCGCAGGTTAAACGATAACATGTGACCATGGGTAGTTATTTTATCAAATCATTAGTTGATTGTCTTCGTTTGAGCTCTGAATTTGGCATTTGGTAGTACACATATCTCTATTAATTGCTAGCAAACCAACAACAGTGAACCCAAGAATAATCCATAAATGAGTATCCACCGTAGCATCTCAAATATGTCGAGAACTGTAAGTAACGGCGAAAATCGAAGAGCGTATCCCAGATAGTGCTCGAAGAAGTTTCCAAAATTATTGTTTTCAAACGCCAGGGGAACTGCTGCTCCGAGAAATAAAAATAACTGCCACAGCGCCATTGTGCGCTTGGTTTCCGCAATAAATGTCACCAGCTCTCGTGCTACGTTCAGCCTACATGTTTTATACCAATCAGGTGAGAGTTGTGACAGGTTGCGTGCAAGCTGTGGAGCAATTAAGAACATGAATGGCACGGCTACGTATTCGTTAAAAAGTAATTTAACAAGAACCAAATTACTTCCACGCATTAAAAGAATTGAGCCATATTACGACGTTGATAAAAGTAGGAGTACACCCATGTACTTACATGTACTTTCCGTAGCTGTTGTGGCAACTGAAACGAGAACATTTACCCGGAAATAATTACAGCTGTTCTGTAAAAGCCCGAAAGTGTTAATTATAATAATAATAATGTTTATTGTACATCGTAGACTTTGCCTACTCATACATAAATACAGAAATTCAAACGTATATTCAGAATATTTACACGGAGTGCAGGTCTTCTCTTAAGGCTATAGCCTTCTGAATATACATGTACAATGCGAGGCATTGGATGCTGTCATGATTTTTCTTTTGGAAAGTGTTAACATTATGTCATGTTACGCGGAAAATTAATTCTGGAAATGAGACTAAGTGTGGCCTCGTGGTCGCCTTAGTACCACCTTCTTTGAACTGTTGAAAATACCACTAGCATTGTGAGATTACTTACAAATAAACGTATTGTTGAATTCATTTTATAGTATACAGTACATATATGAGATTGCGGATATTATTGTTTTCGAGTTCCTTGTAATTCTCAGTCTTGTTCGCCATCATCTTCTTATAAGCATCATTATTGTATTTTCATTGTAACGGGCATATTGAAAATGGACGCAGTGATGAAAATGGAATAAAGGGTCCAAAAAATACTGTTGCTCAGAGCGACCAATCACGCTACAGGTGTATCTGCATTTAATTCACAGTAACTTTACGCAGGTTAATTGGTATACATGACCAAAACAAGAAAACGGTTAATACGTGATGAATATTTTTTATATAATCCTTAGTTGATTGTGTTTATAACGTCTATAATGGTAGACATGCCTTATAACTAGTCTAATGCTACCGCGAATGCATAATGTCTAATTAATAATTACATGCACCGACTGGCATGTAATGTAAGTGATAAAAATGCCGACACGTGGCGAATGATAATGAGTTTTGACGGAAACGACGACGCCGACTACGGTGATAGTTGTGGACATCATGAGAAAACTTGACACAATGGAAAACAGTGGGTCCACTGACTCAAAATTGAACTAATGTGTCAGGAAAGACGTCAAATTTTATCAGATCAGTCGTGAATGCGTAGTGTGTACAAAGTAACTTAAGAGATAAAGGCTTTACGCGCCCGTATTAGTACGGGTGCTAAATAATCAAAAAAATCAAAATGTAATGATTTTGATCGATATTAATAATAATTGGCCTAAAATGAACAAATAATGTGTTTGCTTGATTTTTCATGTACTTTGCACTAAATTAAAAGTCCAGTCCTTGCTGATCCCATTAAGCCAAATTCGTTGTAACGATGATGTCATAGACTTCGCTTAGTGCAAATGCCATCTCAAGTTGTTTTGGCGCTAAAAGGGGTTCGTGGTGGGGATACTGCATTGTAAAAGGCCTACTTAATTAACGACTGGGGTATGCTATGACACCGTATGTTGATGTTTTTCATCAATAAACGTGTAATTTAGCTATCAAAATCAAGATAACCTTGAGAAACATTTATTTCCAAATCGGAGCTTCGTCGTTTCGAACAGAGTTTTATGGAATCAAAACAGCTTTAAAATAGCCTAAGCCCACAGACACGCATGCATTGAAGGATATATTTTTTTTCATCGTGTCTATTGATTACTGACTTCACCATACATGTACGTAACTTTTGAACGACCAATCGGCGAAAAATCATGCTTGAATCGTACCAAAGCTCGTGGCTGATACTGGGAACACGACTCGCATATAGGGAGCATAATGGTTAACCCAAGACAAATCCTAACATAATCAGACAAAACCACTGAAAATTTTCCCCACGGTCTGTTTTTACAGCTTCGAAAAAAATCCCCCCAGGCCAAGCTTCGGTCACCTACGCGAGAATAACCGTATTGCCAAACGCACGCGCTAACCGCAATATGCCTGACGAACAATCGCCGCCATGGAGATTTTTACTTACTATTTTTATTTTTTACATTTTGAGTTCAATTTATATTTTTATCGTTGGTAATTCAAATTTAATCCAATTAAGAATTTTCTTTGGTTTTTGGTTTCAAGTTCAAATTACTTTCATTTTATTATATTTAGTTATTATCATGTGAAATTAAAAGCTGAAACATCTACCAGCCAAAATTACCCCCACAATCCTACAATGTCTCGGGAACGATAGCTTTTAGACAGCTATGTCACGTGTTCGGCTGGCTGGACCATTTCATTCTGTTGAAGTTAGAAGTATGAGTTTGTATGGACTAGAAATTGGTATCGTGTTTGATAATACGACAAAATGTGAACTTGTCGCGAACATATCAACTTTTGGTGTAAAATTTGCCTGGTTCCAACGATGATGCAGCATCTTAAGAGGTCGAATCTCGGCCTCAAGTGTAGGCTGATAAAAAGGGCCATGTACTGGTAAATTATCATTTTGTCGGGGAATTGGGCAAGTGAAATGCACGATGGACCCTACCCCCTCCCCCCCGAAAAGGACGTGACAAACCACGTTTCTGGATTTTGTTATGATTTATGGAGGCTTCCTTAATATTATCTTAACTTATTTCCTGTACTCAGTCAAAAAACACGAAATCTCTCTGGTTCGACACGGACGCAATTTTGTGCTTTTCCCTCAGCCTCACTTGCCAATTGTCGCACGATAATAGTGCATTTGTCAAGAATACAACATTTTTTTTCATCCCAGCCCTCCCTTTCCCTTAACAGTTCTTAGTTCTTCCATCTCTCCATTGCCATCTTCAAAATAGTTACTGTTGTAGCTTCTAAAATGTGCAAACACTTTCAGTGGTCCTAATTCCTTATAAGCGGGTCAGTTGTAGTGTTGGGATGGTATGACAGCGATGGTCCGCCTTGGATTTTCATTTTCATTCCAATGTGAAAATGTTTTTACTATTCACAAAAAAACAATTTCAATGCCAAACTGAACATTTCTTTTAAAACACCATTTTTGTTTTATAAATATAAGTTAAGATAGTTATATCAAATAAGTACTTTTAAGATTGTACCAATTAAAACTACTGCAAAGTGAAAGTGCAGTGAATACGAGACATACACGTAAAGGAAAGAATGAAACAAAATTACCTGTCGTTGACGACGGCCCTATGCAAAAGCCGCAATAAGCTTCACAGTTAATCATCGCCCAACTTTCATACTCGGTGCACATACTGTCATTGTAAGTATGGCAGTTCGTTCGTCGGTCCACACACAGTCGCAATCCTGGGAAACGTCATCAATTGATTGTTACACGATCAATCTATTGATAATTCAGACAAAATATATCAATTCGAACAAACGGCCAAATAGATACACAACCGATCCCCGAATATTAAAAATTAAAATTTTAGTAGGAGACAGGCCTATAGTAACTATTGGTTGAGTTAGAGTTCGGTTCCGCTGACTACATCTCGGGCACTGGGGTGACTAACTAAAATCAGTTAATCGTAAGGTCACCTTAACTTAAAGTCTTGTTCACGACACACACCAATCCAAAGCCACCTTAGTGTCAACCTAGAAGGAGATTACCTCAACTTCATTAAGAAGTCATCGTAACTTAAAAGGTCACCGAAATACAAAAGCATGCACTAGTATGTCAGAAATCGCATCTTTTTTATTTTGTTTCCAATGTTAATTCCTATTGTCTAACACCCGTCTGATGTAGATGAGGCTACACTGTCCGTGAAGGTAATGTGACCCGTTTATAGATTAATTGTGTATAAAAATTCCCATTTTCGCACAGTTCAGTTCCAGAAATTCAAAAAGACACCCTTTTAAATAGTAGTTTGTTGAAAATGGCACCATTCTGGAGATTTGTTGTTGTTGTTAAAAAACACCCTTTTGGGCGGCACTTTTCGTATAGCTCTTCTATAGGTATGCCCTTTATCATTTTTATTACTATTACAATACTATTACTGCTACTCTATACTACCATTACTACTACTAATGCTATTACTACTATTACTATTTCCTCTACTATTACTCGTAATTTTTATCATTATTATTATTATTATTATTATTATTATTTAAAAATTATTCAACAAGGAGACAATGTAATATAGGTAATGCATATGTGGGCAAAGTGCTAATGCATCATGGTATCATGGTCCTTAAATATTTTAAAATCATCTCGTTTATGGTACAACATTTGCACCAGGTTTCCCATATTGGACAGTGAGTGCTTAAAGAGGTTCCTACATGTATGTACAGCCTTAACGATACTATGAGAAACGTCATGACAGCTGTGGATGCAGAGTAGGATTACTTTTTGGAAACGAGGGAGTTGAGATTAAAAATGTTGTATAGACGTGCACATTTCAAATATTGATCATTTCTAATCTATAAAATATAGTTATATACTTCTGTAGTTTGCCAAGAAGAACTGAATTCAGACTGCAATGTTTTACTTGCGACTTAATCTAAGCGTGAGGATACCCAACGTGTTATCATTTTGTCTCTTGTTGAAAACATTCCTTTTCAAGAAACTGGGGCTTGTTCCACGATGTAAGCTCAAAAATTGCCTTAATTTGAATTGTGAAGGTATATATAGCGACTAGACAGTTAAGGCTGAGGTCCCTGGGACATTAGAGTAGCTGGTAACGGACATACAAACTACGCAACAATTTTATGTGGATCGGGCACCCTTATTCAATAATTTGAACTAGTTATCACTGAAATTGGGTGGTGAGGAACAAAAACGGCTAACGTCGAAGTCAGCGATGGTTAATATGCGCTTTTTATCCCATACGCGTTCAATCAGTCGAGGGAAATACGGCCACATGATAATGTTTTCCGTATTCACCTCCCGCATTACTTCAACGTCGACCACCGACATCAGTAGGTCAATGTCGACTCGAAGATGATAGGTGGTTCGATCATCGAATTTCAGGAAATAGTTTAAGGTAATGCAATTGAACAGTGTGAGTAACACTTAACATGCAATCAGGTCTCAGTCGTAAGATCCAGAACAGGACTGTCAATTATCGGGTATATGACAGTTCTGTCTCAGTTTTCAAATGCTAATATTACATCGACTACAGGCGCCGATTCCTCGATAACTACAACATGATATATAGTTGTTATTTAACTATTTTCAGGAAATGTTACAAGGTCAATGCACAGTTAACGTTGCTTTCTTCTTTGTTATCTCTTTTCAAGTAATTAATCCGTTCGTTACTTTTAAAAATGTTTCTTTTACTAGAGAAAACTTGCAACCTAACGTGCAAGTACATAGATGTAGACTGTGATCTGCCACGTGACCAGTCTGAGTGAAGTATTTGAAAAATCTGGCGAAAAAATGAAAGAACCTTAGGAATTTGATGCGTATGGGATAAATACAAAATCTACCTCGATTGGCGTAGATGAAGTAATACCCCATTCGACATGATTTCGCGTATAGACTTCGACCTTTAGTCTCGGTCGATACGCGGAATAATGTCACGTGGAGTATTATTTAATCAACGCCACTCTCGGTACGTTTTGTGTATTCATGCGATGTAGCGAAAAAGTTAATATTCCAAATTTCCTTATCTGCCTACAACCACGCGTGTTGTTGGCAGCGAACTGATACACAGAAATGGTGCCTATAATGAGACACGCGGCTTTACGTCCATTAATACTAGAATATCCAACCATTGTCTTTATTTATTTGTGTTTCCCCAGCTAGGCCTCCCATCTTTGAGTATAGGCGTCACTGTTTGATCTGTTGTGTTAACTATTATTTCAGACAGTTTTGACATCATGCAACAATAGTACATTTCTCGCATGGGCATTCGATGTAAATTGTAACAATTACATAAAATCTAGTAACTGCTTACATTTTAAGAGAGGACTAGCAACATAAAATATAACAAACGTTGTATCCGCCCCTGAGCTCTACATCTTGATATAAATTTCACAACCAGCTAGGTGACCAGCAGAACTACGCGGCTGTGCCACATTTTGGGGTCTAACAGAGCTCAACAAACAGTGGTACCTAGCTGTCTTTTGACGACAGTCTTCATGTACCTAGATGGCTAGATAGGCCCAGGAAAGGGCAAACGGAACAGGTAAGAAATACAAAAAGGTGGCGATTATGCAAAGGTTGATCAGTTGAGTGGAACTAAATAAACTTGCACGGCCAAGGAGCTATGTCTGTACTGTGCAGCCTGCTGACGTCGCGAGAAACAGCGCTCCCAGTGGGACTTTACGGAACTGATAATTTTATATTTTTTAAAATAAAAAGAAATGTACTGTGCACTATTTAAGAACATTTATAAATTCAAACATCATACTAAAGAGCTGAAACATGTAGTTCAGGGGACCGTTTCGAGAAAACTGACTTAGCCATAATTTTAAATAGATGTAGAAGTGTAAAAATCTCAGACATAAGTAAAAATGAAGTTAAATCATCCTCTTGGAATTATTTAGATATTACGGTATTCATTTCACAATTAGATAAATGAAACCTCAAAAAATACAAAAAATGTATGGTTTGAACTATTTAAAAGAACGTACATCATAAATTCTTGAATAACCTGACTAAGAAAAGCTGTAGTGATAAACTTTTATAAGGTAGCACTCCACGATACCTAAACGTATCTACAAAGCATGATTCAGAAAAAATAAAAAGGCTGCCACCTTGACAACTTGATACTGATTTCGTCCCAAAACAATACGCTTCTTTTTAAACGAGAACCACTTTGTACGTCGATTGCACGAAAACGGTGACTTGTATAATGATAGTGTAAGTTCAGTCTCAGTATAATGCTTTAGTTACATGTAAGTTTGGCATTTCACGACGCAATGTGATTTTTAAAAGAGAATTGCGCGTGAAAAAATTGCTATAAGTTAATTTATGCACCCGTTGGTGTTAACACGCCCCAACTTTTACTCTATATGATAGTATGGGAGAAGATTATGCCAGTGAAATACATTCTCTCAGGAGTTCCTTTCTCAATAACATGAAATGACAACCCTCACCCACTCAACTTGGCAATTTGAGTCCACATGATTTGCTGTGGCTGAAATACGATTCTATACATGTATAACTTATTCTTTGATACCTACATCTGTAGGTGAATAAGGAACACTAACGAAAAGGTTCTTGGGATTTTAAGAAATTCTAATATAGTAACCTCTTTTACATAATAGAACATTGATAGGATGATCGAATCCGAAACAGGACTTGCGAAAAACAAATCTGTCGAAATGATCTTAACAACAAAAACAATGAAACGCGTAAATTGGCCCCACGTTACAGTTAGTAAGAATTGGAATATTATCATTCAATGACTATCAATGGAAGAGGTCTGTTAAACAACTTCTGCAATATTGTGAATGAAAGATCTGCAGGTGTGAGTCACTCAGGAATTATATCAAACATGAACGGTATAGCTAAAAATCTTTTGAGAGATTATTTCAATATTGCAAGTATTGCGAATATGTAAAGAGTATACACATAGTCAAAACAAGTACTTGTGTTTGTAAAAATGCCACAGGTTTAATTACGTGTGCATTAAACTAAAGCTTGCATTACGGTATCTGTAGAAATTGTCTCTGGCCCAGCTTTCGTATTCCCCAAAGCATGACGCTCTACTGTAGCTAGAGCAATGAATCTTGCCTGCACAATGTTTTTGAAACATATACATGTAGAAAAGTTTAATAAGCAACACGGCTTGTTGCTAACTCATACAGCACGAGAAGGTTAATTTAGGACCATTTAAGTAACGACTTGTACTTTACATGATTGCATGAGAGGAACTTGTGACAGTGAAAGATATTTTTGAGAAGATTCTATCTCAGTAATACGAAATTACCTGAACCAACTCAACCTGGCAAGCTGGCAAAGAGTTTGACTTACCTTCAGTAGTGGTCACAAGATTGGTTGCGGCTGAAACACGACTCTATGACTTATTCATTAGAGTAGGTACGTGCCCAAGAAACACAAAAAGTCGTGGAGATTAACAATTTTGTATTGTAATTAACTCTTTTCACCGTGGGATACCGATTTCACAATCGAATCTGCAGTGTTTCAGGTAATAGTGATAAAATGATAAAAGATGGTAAGTAACGAAACATCTGGAATATTGGAAATGAAAGGTCTACATGTGTTTGTTAGTCAGAAATTATGTTAAAAACGAAGCACTAATGGTATACCTAAAAAGTCTTATGAGAGATTGTTTACATATTGTGAATCTGCAACGTGTTTAAATACAATTAATCTCTTCACTCAATTACCGAGAAACAAGTACCTGTATAATGTGAATAAAAATTCCCACGGATTAGATTGCATGTGCATTAACTTACCTCTTGCAGTACAGTACCCGCAGAATTTGGCACACTTATTTCTGGCCCAGGTTTCGTATTTCCCCAAGCACGAAGCTTGGCTGTAGCTAGAGCAATCAGTCTTGTCTTCACAAGGTTCTTTGAAACAAATAGAAACATTCATTAACCAGCGCCACTCCTTTCTAACTCATATGGCACGGGTGGGTTTATTTGGGACATTTTAGTAAGAACACGTTTAAAACTATGCTGTACTATACCTGATTGTATAAGAGAAAATTGTGCTAGTAAAAGATTTTCTTTTAGAAGTTTCTGTAGCAGTAACAAGAATTTACGAGCCGTATCCACTCAACTTGGCAAGTTGGCAAATAGTTTTTAATTACTTACCTTCAGTTGTGGTCCCTAGATTGATTGTAGCTGAAACACGACTTTATACATGTAACTTGTACATTAGAATAGTCATGTGGATAAGAAACACGGAAAAGATCTTGGTGTTTAACAACTTTCTATTGAAATAACCTCTTTCACAGCGAAGGATATCGACTTCAAAATCGGCAAGATCCAAATAACGCAAACAGCAAAGCACGTAAACTGGCCCACCTTTCTGCTGGTGTGAAAACGCATATAATATTACCAGGTATTGGCGATTGATGAGATAGATGTTACTTTAACGGCAACTTCTAGAATATTGTAAATCAAATGAATACATGTGTGCGTTAGTTAGGAATTACGTTAAACACGAATCCCTAGAGGTATATCTTAAAAAAGTCTTTGATAGATTGTTTAAGTATTGGAGATCTGCAAAAAGTATAAATTTCCATAAATCTCCACTGCTTTTCTAAAAAACAAGCACATATGCATGTATATGTGTTATATAAAGAAAACTGCCACGGATTAAACTACGTGTGCATTAACTTACCTCTTGCAGTACAGTATCCGCAAAATTTGGCACACTTATCTCTGGCCCACCTTTCGAATTCCCCAACGCACGAAGCTCTACTGTACCTAGAGCAATCAATCTTGTCTTCACAGGGTTCTTTGGATTAAATAAAAACATTTATTAAGCAGTACAGCTTCTTACTAACTCATATGCCACGGGAAAAGCAAATAAAACGTGAAATACGCTGTTATAATAAGACCATGCGGTTGCAAAATTCATTAATTTAATGTGCAATCGCTCTGTTTTCATTCTACAAATGGATTATCCCAATTTCTTATATTAGCGAAAGAGAGCTTGCACTACGGTAGAAGTAATTTTAGTCCATCAGTAAAATAGCAATATTAGCAAAGTCTAAGGAATCTTGAGAAACAAAGTTCGTTGAAATTTAGCGAAAAACTAACTGGCGTTTTGGTTGTATGTTCCACTTCAACAAATCTATCTAAATAACATATTTCAGAAGAATCAATATTTGGCATCCCAACTACCAACTTTGTAGTGATGATAATAAATATATATATCAAATTAATAAATAAATAAATCAATATATCAACAATTTGGATTGAATTTACTAAAGCCTCAAAATTTAACTAAAAATGAATTGAACCTCGATTGCAAAAAATTGTATAATGTATAGTGGTAGAGAATCTCGGTTCTGCATACTGCAAGTGAAATGGACTTCACGACATAACTGGGACTTTCAAAGGTTTCTATCTCAGTAACAAGGGACAACAACGCGCAAACTCTCAACTTGACAATTTGGCAAACAGTTCGACTTACCTTCAGTTGTGGTCAGAAGATTGGTTGTGGCTGAAACAGGACTTAATGACTTATTCCTTAGAATAGCTACGCGTAAAGAAACACGAAAGATGAAGAATTTTCTTCTGTAATCAACTCTTTTCCATGGAGGGATATCAATATCAAAATAAAAACCGCGGCACGTCTTGCAAAAAGCAAATGTTGAAAAATGATCCAAACAACTGAAACACCAAAGAGCGTAAACTGGCCCCACGTTGTCGCTAGTGCGAAGTCACATATTGCCAGGCAATGGGAAGAGATATAGGAGAGATACTACATTAAAGACGCATCTGGAATAATATGAATGAAAGAACAAGTTTACTCAAGAATTATGTGAAATCCAGAGCACTAACGGTATATCAAAACAAAGATCCTTCGCAAGTTTGTTTAAATATTGCAAATATGCAAATAATATAAATGCGATCTAAATATTCATTTTTTTCTAAAAAAAACAAGCACATACACATGTATATGTGTTTTGTAAAGAAAATTACCACGGATTAAACTACATGTGCATTAACTTACTTTCTGCAGTACAGTACCCGCAGAATTTGGCACACTTATCTCTGGCCCACTTTTCGAATTCCCCAACGCACGAAGCTCTACTGTAGATAGAGCAATCAGTCTTGTCTTCACAAGGTTCTTTGTATAAAATAAAAACATTTATTAATCAGTACAGATCCTTGCTAACTCATATGACACCGGCAAACAAATATAACTTGAGAGACACTGTTTTAATAGGACAATACGGTTGTAACAATTCATTGATTGATTGTGCAATCGCTCTATGTTCATACTATAAAGGGATTATTCAAATTTAAATTAACGAAAGGGCGCTTGCACTACGGTGCAAGTACTTTTACTCAATCAAAAAATAGCAGTAACAAAATCCAAGGAATTTGAAAAACAAAGTTTGTGGAAATGTAGCGAAGAACTACAGTAACTGGCGTTTTAGTTTTATGTCCCACTTCAAGAAATCTATCTAAATACCATATTTCAGAAGAATCAATATTTGGCATCCCAACTACCAACTTTGCAGTGATGATAATAAATAAATGTATATAAAATTAATAAATAAATAAATCAATATATAAACAATTTGGATTGATTTTGCCTAAGTACTAAGCCTCAGCTTTTAAGTAAATATGAATTAAACATCGATCGAAAGAAAATTGTAAGGTATAGAATGGAAGAGAATCTCGGTTTTGCATACTGCAAGTGAAATGGACTTCACGACGTAACTGGGACTTTCAAAGGTTTCTATCTCAGTAACAAGGAACAACAAGCCGCAAGTTC
Source organism: Phoronis australis (assembly GCA_002633005.1). Lineage (NCBI taxonomy): Eukaryota > Metazoa > Phoronida > Phoronidae > Phoronis > Phoronis australis. The sequence goes on along the minus strand of NMRA01000624.1, from coordinate 74,373 downwards.
TCAACTTGACAAGTTGGCAAACAGTTTGACATACCTTCAGTTGTGGTCAGAAAATTGGTTGTGGCTGAAACAGGAATTTATGACTTATTAATTAGAATAACTACATGCAAAGAAACACGAAAGATTAAGAATTTTCTTCTGTAATCAACTTTTTTTCATGGAGGGATATCAATATCAAAATCAAAACTGCGGCACGTCTTGCAAAAAGCAAATTTTTGGAAATAATCCAAACAACGCACACACCAAAGCGCGTAAACTGGCCCCACGTTGTAGCTAGTGAGAAGTCACAAATTGCCAGGCAATGGGAAGAGATATGTGAGAGATGCTACATTGAAGCAGCTTCTGGAATAATGTGAATGAAAGAACAAATTTACTCAAGAAATAGGTTGAACCCAAAACACTAACGGTATATCAAAACAAAGATCCTTCGCAAGTTTGTTTAAATATTGCAAATATGCAAATAATATCAATGCGATCTAAATATTCACTTTTTGTCTAAAAAACAAGCACATACACATGTATATGTGTTGTGTAAAGAACATTACCACGCATTAAACTACATGTGCATTAACTTACCTCTTGCAGTACAGTACCCGCAGAATTTGGCACACTTATCTCTGGCCCACCTTTCGAATTCCCCAACGCACGAAGCTCTACTGTAGATAGAGCAATCAGTCTTGTCTTCACAAGGTTCTTTGAATTAAATAAAAACATTCATTAATCAGTACAGCTTCTTGCTAACTCATATGACACCGGCAAACAAATATAACTTGAGAGACACTGTTTTAATAGCACAATACGGTTTGTAACGATTCATTGATTGATTGTGCAATCGCTCTATGTTCATACTATGAACGGATTATCCAAATTTAAATTAGCGAAAGGGCGCTTGCACTACGGTACAAGTACTTTTACTCAATCAAAAAATTGACAAAATCTAAGGAATTTGAAAAACAAAGTTCGTTGAAATGTAGCGAAGAACTAATTGGCGTTTTAGTTTTATGTTCCACTTCAAGAAATCTATCTAAATACCATATTTCAGAAGAATCAATATTTGACATCCCAACTACCAACTTTGCAGTGATGGTAATAAATATATATATAAAATTAATAAATAAATAAATCATTATATAAACAATTTGGATTGAATTTGCCTAATACTAAAGCCTCGAAATTTAACTAAAAATGACGTGAACCTCGATTGCAAAAAATTGTAAAATGTATAATGGTAGAGAATCTCGGTTTTGCATACTGCAAGTGAAATGGACTTCACGACGTAACTGGGACTTTCAAAGGTTTCTATCTCAGTAACAAGGAACAACAACCCGCAAACTCCCAACTTGACAAGTTGGCAAACAGATTGACTTACCTTCAGTTGTGGTCATAAGATTGGTTGTGGCTGAAACAGGACTTAATGACTTATTCCTTAGAATAGCTACGCGTAAAGAAACACGAAAGATGAAGAATTTTCTTCTGTAATCAACTCTTTTTCATGGAGGGATATCAATATCAAAATCAAAACCGCGGCACGTCTTGCAAAAAGCAAATTTTTGGAAATGATCGAAACAACGCAAACAGCAAAGCGCTTAAACTGGCCCCACGTTGTAGCTAGTGAGAAGTCACTTATTGCCAGGCAATGGGAAGAGATATGTGAGAGACGCTACATTAAAGCAGCATCTGGAATAATGTGAATGAAAGAACAAATTTACTCAAGAAATAGGTTGAACCCAAACCACTAACGGTATATCAAAACAAAGGTCCTTTGCAAGTTTGTTTAAATATTGCATACATGGAAAGAGTATAAATTCGATCGAAGATTTCACTGTGTTTCTAAAAAACAAGCACACACACACACATATATATATATATATATATAAATATTTGTGTTATGTAAAGACATTACCACGTATTAAACTACATTGTGCATTAACTCACCTCTTGCAGTACAGTACCCGCAGAATTTGGCACACTTATCTCTGGCCCACCTTTCGAATTCCCCAACGCACGAAGCTCTACTGTAGATAGAGCAATCAGTCTTGTCTTCACAAGGTTCTTTGTATAAAATAAAAACATTTATTAAGCAGTACAGCTCCTTGCTAACTCATATGACACCGTCAAACAAATATAATTTGAGAGACGTTGTTTTGATAGGACAATACGGTTGTAACGATTCATTGATTGATTGTGCAATCGCTCTATGTTCATACAATAAACGGATTATCCAAATTTAAATTAGCGAAAAGGCGCTTGCACTACGGTACAAGTACATGCACTTTTACTCAATCAATAAAATAGCAGTAACAAAATCTAAGGAATCTTGAAAAACAAAATTGGTTGAAATGTAGCGAAGAACTAACTGGCGTTTTATTTTATGTTGCACTTCAGGAAATCTACCTAAATACTATATTTCAGAAGAATCAATATTTGGCAACTTAACTACATGTACCAAGTTTGCAGTGATGATAATGAATATACAGAAAATTAATTAATAAATTAATCAATATATATATATATATATATATAATTTTGATTAATTTTGCCTAAGGACTAAGCCTCAGCTTTTAAGTAAAAATGAATTAAACGTCGATCGAAAGAAAATCGTAAAGTATAGAATGGTAGAGAAACTCGGTTTAAAATACTGTAAGTTAAATGGATTTCACGCAACTGAGACTTTCAAAGGTTTCTATCTCAGTAGCAAGGAACAACAACCCGCAAACAGTCAACTTGACAAGTTGGCAAACAGTTTGACTCACCCTCAGTTGTGGTCAGAAGATTGGTTGTGGCTGAAACACGACTTTATGACTTACTCCTTAGAATAGCTACGCGTAAAGAAACACAGAAAAATTGAAGATGAAAAATTTTCTTATGTTATCAACTCTTTTTCACGGTGGGACATCAGTATCAAAATCAAAAACATGGCACGTCTTGCGGAAAACATATATTTAGAAATGATCCGAACAACCCAAACACCAAAGCGCCTAAATTGGCCCCACCCGGTTGCTAGTGCTAAGTCGCACGTTACCAGGCAATGGGAAGAGATGCTACATTAAGCCGCACCTGGAATATTGTGAATGAAAGGACAAATTTACTCATGAATTAGGTTAAACCCAAAGCACTAACGGTATATTAAAAAAAAGGTCTTATTTAAGTTTCTTTAAATATTGCAAATATGCAAAGAGTATAAATGCGATCCAATTCTTCACTGTGTTTCTAAAAAAACAAGCACATACACATGTACATGTATATGTGTTGTGTAAAGAACATTACCACGCATTAAACTACATGTGCATTAACTTACTTTTTGCAGTACAGTACCCGCAGAATTTGGCACACTTATCTCTAGCCCACCTTTCGAATTCCCCAACGCATGAAGCTCTACTGTACCTAGAGCAATCAATCTTGTCTTCACAGGGTTCTTTGGATTAAATAAAAACATGTATTAAGCAGTACGGCTTCTTGCTAACTCAAATGCCACGGGCAAAGCAAATAAAATGTGAGAGACGCTGTTTTAATAGGACAATACAGTTGTAAAATTTATTGATTGAATTTGCAATCGCTCTATTTTGTTTCTGCCCATGGAATATTCCAATTTTTTGTATTAGCGAAAGGGTGTTAGCGCTACGGTACATGTACTTTTAGTCAATCACCAAAACAGCAATAATAATAAGTCTAAAGAACCTTGAGAACGAAAAGTCGTTGAAATTTAGTGAAGAAAAACTGGCGTTTTAATTTAGGTTGCACTTCAGGGGATATATCTCAATGCCATATTGAAGATGAATCAATATTGGGCCACCCGACTACCAGCTTTGCGTTGATGATAATAATTAATGAATAAATAAATAAACATATTGATATATTAAATTTGGATTGCTTTTGCCCAAGGTCTAAAGCCTATACCTTCAAAGAAAAATGCAGTTAACATCGATCGCAAGAAAATTGTAAATTATAGAAAGGTAGAGAAACTCGGTCTAGAATACTGCAAGTGAAATGGATTTCACGACGCAATTGGGGTTTTCAAAAGTTTCCATCTCGGTAACAAGGAATAACAGCCGGCACCCCCTCAACCTGGCAAGTTGGCATAGAGTTTGACTTTCCTTTAGTTTAGGTTGTGGGTGAAACACGACTCGTTAGAACAGCTACGTGTAAAGAAGCACGAAAAAAAGTGTTGAAGATGAAGAATTTTCTTCTGTAAACAACTCTTTTTCACAGTGGGATATCAATATTAAAATCAAAACCGCAACACGTCTTGCGAAAAACAAATGTTTCGAAATGATCCAAACAACGCAAACAGGAAAGTGCGTTGACTGCCCCCACGTTGTTGCTAGTCCAAAGTTACATATTGCCAGGCATTGGAGATTAATGGAAGAGAGATGTTACATTAAAGCAACTTCAGGATTATTTTGTATGGAACCACTAAGTTACTCATGACTTATGTTAAACACGAAGCACTAACGGTATATCAAACAAAGAATACAAATGCAATCAATGTCTTCGCTGCTTTTCTAAGAAACGAGTACCTATATAAAGGAAAATGATATGGACATTAACTTACTCCTTACAGTACTCGCAAAGAAACACCCTGGTAAAGGCTAATTTAGGACCCGGTTCGTGTTAACACGCACTGACTGGTGCTCTGCCGGATTGCATGAGAGAGACTGGTACCAGTGAAACTCAGTCTTTCAAAAGTTTCTCTCTCAGTAAAAAGTAGTCACAAACCGCACCTGCTCAATTTGACAAGCTGGCAAATAATTTGGCTTACCTTCATTTGTGATCACAACACGGGCTGCAACTGAAACACGATAATATTTAATTATTCACTAGAATAGTACATGCACAACAAATACGAAGACTAGTTTTAGTGATTAGCTATTTCCTATTAAAATAAACTATATTTCATTGTGGGAGGTTGATATCAAAATAGAGATCACTGCACTTTCGGTGAAAAACAGTCCACACGCTTCATACATGTGATCCAATCAACACACTATGGGAAAGACGTGAGCAGCCTCCCATTCAGTAACACTAGGACCTCGCTAAAAAGCAAGACAACGTGTGATATTGCCGTGTATTTTAAATGAGAACACGCGGCTTTGGCGAGCTAGATTTTAGCTAGGTCCTAGCGTAGTACCTAGCGTTACTGAACCCACGCCAGGTATCCCGGGAAAGCTAGTGCGAACTCCCATATTATCACTCAATGGCGATTGAAGGAAGAGAAATACAAGATGGATGCAGTTTCTGGAACATTGCTAGAACAATGTTTCACTGGAAGTACATCTACATGTATGTTAAAAACGAAGCCACATGTATAACGCCAAATTCAGAAAGAATAGTCTTTGGAGATTTTTTTCAAATAGTTCGGATATGCAAATAATACCAATGCGGTCAAACGTAAATTGCTTTTGTGTGAAGCAAATATCATGTAAATAATTTAACTAAGAGTTTAAATTGATTTTGCAGGAAATTACTACTGTACACAGGTGTCCTTGATTTCTGACCGTCCTCCATACACTGTGTAACAATGCTAAATGGCCTTGCCCTCGAGATAGGAACTCCACAGGTGCTTCACTTCATACGTTGACGTTATGCTACCGTAAGTTATCGGGAAATTCCGTTCTTGACTTTGAACCGACACTAAAAATTTGCCCAATGAAACCATGCCATGTGACATCAAAAACCTTCCTGAACTGCGTCATGGATCGCTGGCACGAATGGAATTATATATCGAGGAGCTTGACAGTACTGACTCAGCCTACCAGGCAACTTGTGGCCTTGGCAACTAGGATTTGCGCCCCATTCTAGCATCAGGACTAATCGACACATACATAAGAAATCCGGCAAAGCTGTGTACCCGCAAGGAAAGATAGGTTGATGCCAGTGTCCACGGTCTCGAATTTGTGCACGGGCACCAACACCAGGATGAAAACATCATAGATTGTACAGATGTAGGTCACGCCTGCGGGAGAAAAGCACAGAATGTAGGTTTGAATACAACGAGTTTAAAAATAAGCTCATTGATATGGTCTTTATGTCCACTCCTGTCAAAGATTTGAGAAAGGGTCTTCTGTCAAAATCGAAAGGCAACTCGATCACAGCTGTCGTCCAACTAGGCCTTATGGCACCCACACGTTCTGTCAGGAGCGTGAACAACCCCGGCGCTACAGGTGTTTATGGAATTAAGCTGTCACGTCGCCCATGTTCCAGTTTTGGACATCACCATCAGTTACACTCCTGTGCACATGTGTAGGTACTGTAGATTCTAAGGCGATTGGGAAACATGGTGCAGATAAAAACACAGAAGTGAAGACCACAGTCAGCAATATAATGACAACGTAACACACAATACTTCTCATATTGAAAGACGCTAGAGTAACAAAACTTGTCAACACGAAGTAACAGCATTCAACTAAAACACCGATTCCAATATCGCACACCACGTTGTACAGGTAGTTATACTCCAAAACCTACTACACGATCAAATTTAGTCATGCATTGCACGGCTCTTAACACGTCCCGCTGTTATGAAGTCCACACCTGGGCTGATCATCAGACATGATAACCCTCAAAGTTGAAGGGCTTCTGCAAGTTGATACTGGCGTTAGGTGTAACACACTGCGAAGTTTCGACAATTGTTTGACACCAGGTAGTGTGCATCAAAGTTTCTTCAACAGGAGTAACATGTTAAGCTTCCTACCTACACCGGACACCCCGGTTACATGTGCATGTACGGGTCTATAATGCCACCCGTCTAATGCCCGAAGCACACGGTCACCATAAGCAGAAATTCTACGTTGTTGATGTCCCTGGCCCGCCGTATTGGGTTTACTCGTATGTGAAATGTTACGTATTGTTACATCAAGAGTCGATTCCCTCAGCGTAGGCAGTCATCATCGAACAAAGAGCAAAGCTTGACACCTGATGCTGACACTACCTACCACCATTTTGAGTCACCCCATGATGCTAAGGTCAAATCAGTCAACAAACTGAAAGAATGGTTTCCCAACTATTTGACACAATTAAAAACTGTTTCGGTAAAGTGGGTTACACCTTGGTGTCGATGCAACACCTGATATTTACCAGCCCTGCATTATTTCCATCAGTCTCGTAAGGAAGTTGAACTAGAAGCTCGCAAAGACGGAGGAAACGGGATTGCCAGGATCGTGCCACGTCATATCGCTTAGTGTTCGTCCGTAACGTAAGTTGTGAAGAACGATCGCAGTCTCCGTGCCAATTTAGATCTCAGCAAGTTAAACTCAACACTCAAATGATGTCCCAAAATATAACAACAGTCGAAAAGATAACCTCGACGATAGCAAAAGCAAAGTTGGATGGAAACATCGGATGCTGGTGTGTTAAACGCACGGGCTTTCGCAAGAACTCGCCCTTTTTCGAACCACATTCGAAAGACACTGCTTCAAGGTTCTGCTTTTGGCATGTCTGTGATCCGAGATTTATTTCAAAGCCGTGTGCATTTTATCCTAGAACAGTATGAGGGATGCGTTGATACAGTATTAGTGACGATCTCACTATATGTGACAAATCCAAAGTACACCAGGACGCAAGTCTGATACAGCTTTTTTTACAACTACTCGCAAAGAAGGCTTAAGGACCAACTCCAGCAAATGCATAATCAAGAAAAAACATTATACCATTTTAACAGTCTCCACCGACAAGGTTGTCTTTCCTAATCCTGCCAAGGTAGAAGACAAACACCACAGGATAATAAAAACATCCAACTCTCCCTTGGCGTAGTGATTTCACTGCCTTCTCAGCTCCATAAGTTCTCAAAAATCGCCTCAGTCCTAAGCGATTTGCTCAAAATAAAACTTCATTTGGATTCAGTGAAGACTATCAGCAATTTTTACAGTAGGTAAAAGACCGGGTAACTAAAACAACACAACTGAGCTACAACGACCTACCATGTCCGTCAACGATACAAGTGTATGCATCCCGCAGGTGCCTCGGGGCATTTCTGATATTAAAGAGCAGCCGGTAGCTTTTGCTCGCAAGGCTCTCGCGACAGTGCAGGCCAACTATAGAAACATACATGTATAGCGTGAAAGCTTGTCTTTGATAAACGAAGTTCAGCTATTCAGACATTGCCTGTATGACAGACACTCCACACTTATCACAGATCAAAAGCCCTTGGAAATTATGTAGAAAACTTCTACACCGCGACTCCAGTGGAAGATAGTCAAAGTACAGTCTTACAACTTCGTTGTCATTGTTTGCCCAGGGAAAGAGATGGTATTGATATGCCATCTCGAAATTACCCAATGGCAAACGCACATAGGTTGACTTTGACAACTATGCCGATAGTTTAATAGCAATGGGTGCTATGAACGTTGCCGTCGACCTTATTAACTTTTCAAGCACTGTCAACCATAGAAGTTATGGTAATGCACGAGCGCCCCGGTGCGTCCCGAATAAAACTTGGGATTGGTCTGATTGAAGTCAGCCATCGTCAAAACTTCTTCATTCCAATCTACATGTATTTCAGCCGCTACTTCTTGTGAAAAAGCTTTCCTTCCGATCGAGCGAGACTGTCGTTAAGGCAACGAAAGAAGTGTTGAGCATGCTAAAGCTACCAAGAGTAAATGGTTCGAATAATGACCATCAATTCCTAGAACATTAAGTTTGATCAGTTCTGCCTGAACTGGGACGTCACACATTCAACCCCAAGTCCTATATACCCCTAATCCAATGCATTAATAGAAAGACAAATCGTATATATCAAACCGATTGTGACCAATGTTTGGGAGAAAGAATAGATGTGCATCAAGTGTTGCTTAGTGTCCTCACCACTCCTTTCCCAAGTCCTGCTGAACTGATGTTTCGAAGACAGATGGGTTGCGATATACCAAGCTGCTCTGAACTGGCATTGGGGCCGTATCGAGATCGCGTTAGAAAAGAACAAACTGAAATAATATGCAGAAAGGCACACACGGCACCTGTCTCTGTAGTCACGGGGACAATTGATTTGAATCGTGAAAGCAAGCAGTGGTTTCCAGCCAAAATATTTTCTAGTCACGACAGCCGCTCCTACTTATTTCACACCGAAGTTGGTCGAGACATACGACGCAACTAAAGTCACGTGCGACCCATCCCCAGTTTTGATGAAGATGTAACGAGTGGTATGACGCAGTGTCTCCGGTAAACGAGTCCGTCAGCAAACGTACGAACGAAACTTCTCTCATAACCAGAGATACTGACAGTGAAAATATACGGGGGAGGACTGGTTGGCCCGAAGGTAGGATCTGCTCTAGACATGTACCAAGACAACTTCAGACTTTACGAATTATAGTTAATTGCTAACTTTTACAGTTTTCAGTATCAGATAAGATTAGGGCGGTACTTATTTGTTGATAATAAATAGAAACAGATGCACATGTAGTGTTATGAACATAGTCACAGGTAGAGCCATATTTCGTTTGCCATTTTGGATTCGTGAGTTCAGTAAGTTACTAATAAAAATATATGTTAAGTTCATACAGCTGTCTTCATTGCATTGCAACTTCCTGCAGAACTTGGCACATTTGTCTCTGACCCAGCGTTCGTAATACCCAATCTGTTATTAACAAATGAATAACAATGTCCATTGCGTAACATTGTCTAATGTCACCTCAATTGGGATGAAGACAGCACATACCAAAGTAGAATATCACTGTGTGGAAATCCATCAAATGAATGTCCAATTGCTCTGCTTATTTTCTGCCCACGTTGTATACCGCATTTGTCGTAATAGCCAATGAACCCCTAAGCTATTGCCCAACTATTTTAGTCTTTCATTAAAAGAACAGACACCATAAAGTATCGAGTAATTTGACAGCAAAAGTCTGTAGCAAGATTCTCGACAACAGTTTAGGTACATGTACACATGTATCACTTCACGACCTCTCAGAAGATTCGAAAATTATCGCCTCTTTGCCAATTTTGTACTGGTTTTGCCTCTACTATTAACAAGGGTAATTTTTAAAACCTAACCTGCAACAATTATCCAAAATATGTGTAGGTACGTCTTTGGAAATAAGACTTCTGCCATACTAGCTCAGTTTCTGTTGGCAACTACTTCTTTTGGAAACGTGCGTGTGACATCACAGATAAAAGTTGCGTCAGGAATGCCTTCACATATTGGCTGCTCTTAAAAATAGCATAAGCCTCGACGGTTTGCTCGCAACCTGTTGGCTACTTCATTTGACCTAATGGACGTAAGGTTGAAGATTTCTGCCCCCAACCGGGACTTGAAACCTTCTGCTAACTGTGCAGAAGCTCTGGCCACTGAGTCATCGGGAACAAAATCCACTATTGTCATAATACAAGGATTCAGAACTGTGTTCTACTCTTGTAATTGTCTTCTTGGCCGTATGAACTGTCAGTCTTCAACGATAACCCACACAGCAGTTGAAAATTTAGCACCAAGGTATTCATAACCTGCTACATGTACGAGTTTGAGCTGCTTCAGAGATTATAATAGAGTTAGACTGTTAAAAGAACAATTACAGCGGCTACACATGCTGTCGATGCAATTTGATTTCTTCGACTTGCCGGTATAACATTAATCACCGCTTGTCCATTATTCAGAGAAGAAATGAATTGGGCTTGAAAAGTACTGGCATTTCGTTATACACTACATGTATGTCATGTGAATACACTGACATGACGGTACAAACCAACCTGTAGAGACCCTCTCAAATAATACCAAAGTGTCAGTCATTTTCAAGTCCAGAACTCATATCTATTTTTATTAAGGACCAATTTAATGACAATTTTAGGTTATTGAAGCGCAGTCTAATGAAAGGTTGTTTCAAAGATGGACGGTGGGTACAGTGTATATATGTAGCTGTCAAAAACCTTTAATGAAGCCTGTGAGGCTGCAAAAAAACCCGGAAGATGAGAACAGCTTTAAATCCTTGGGAGGAACTTGTAAGAAGACATTTAGTTTAAGTACCATACACTGTACGTCCTGCATACGGCAAACTCAGAGGCAGGTCAAGCTGGACGTCGTAATAGTTGTCAAGCAGTGAAAATTTCTGATGCTTAGAAGCCTAAGTAGTGGCACGTGTAGAACCGTAAAGAGACCCTGACAACCTTGTGTACTATAGCAATTCTAGTATCGGCAATCATTATTATGAGTGTGTGTTTTGTGTGTGTGTTTGAGAGGTAATATATATTTTGTTATTAACTTGTTCTGTTTTGTGTCTTGAGAAATTGTCTGACACTAGACGAAATTGACAGCTGTAAACAATTCCATTGGCAAATTCAGCCGCAAAATGAGGAACCCTGTCCATTTCTACCACCCCCGGTAGCAGGGCGTAAATTAGGGACAACTCAAAAATAAGTATTCGCCTATTATCTCAGTTGTATATGAACATGTGATATGTTCAACAGGTGGCGTGGAGGCCAGATTTTAAAATATTAGCGGTAATCTCGATTATTTTCCTCAAAAAACGCAATACTTCAGATTTGTATGTAGGCTCCTGTCTCTAAATATGCACACATTCAGTAACGAATGATGTTCATGGGTACAAGTGAAATTAGTGGTCAAACAACTGTGATGAGTGGATGAGCCAGGAAGGTTGTTGCGGAAGCTGTGATTATTAGAGAAGACAGGTGATGATAAAGTCCCTGCGATTTGTGAGATTAGGTGCTGGGAAAGTGGCAAGTGTAAACTGTTCGATAAAAGGTTTTCGTTCACGCGTAAAAAAGAAATGCATGTAAGAGTATGTTTACCCACCGTTTATTGTCACTTATTACAAATTGATACGGACAACACAAGAGCAGCATATATTCGCTTCTAAAACAGGTTGACGTGAGAGAGACACGTTGACCACCATGAGTTCAGTTGCGTCGGCGCTATAGGGAGTTTTACGTTTATTCTGATTCTAGCCAAAACAAGCTTCATACAGCTAACGACAATCAAGTGTTTTTTGGTTAGTCGGCTGAAGAGTCACACTTGCAGGATCGGCGGTTTTACGGAAGATTATCATTCACTTTTTGCAAACGTCGCAAAGATAGTATGATATATTGCATGCATGCTGTAACGCATTCTTCCATCCATCCGATTTTTTAAAAACCAAACTTTCATGTTGCTCAGAAAATTCAAATACATCCGATTTTACAACAAATTCAAGTCACGTTTAATTAAATCTTCGAATACGAGAATGAGTAGTCCGATTCTGTTCATGTCAGTAACGAAGTGTTTGTCGAATGCCAGGATATCATTAAAATTGTTTTAGCACACCGCCCACCATTCTCAGACAGAGCCTTGCGCAAACAGCAAATGCAGTCATCGTCAAGGAAGGATTGGAGAAATCAGATCCATTTTGCACCACAGCTAGTGTATAGTCCTCGCCAGCCCCTAGTAAAATAATGCAAATAAAGACAACATAGAGTGACAGGTTTGCCCTTTCCCGCACACGCACTCATTTAAAACAGCGTTCAGTACAACTTGACTCAAACCACGTACCGCTGTAAAGCGATCACAACCTTTTCCTTACTCGAATGGAAAGTGGTGTCTGCATTTGCGAAGAATATGCGTACGGACAAACAACCAGTTTTTCGAAGACCTTAAATCCTCTTCAAGTTGGCTAGGAACAATTTGAGACCTATTTCGTATCGGTATATGTTCTAAATTAAAAGTTTTCGTGAAGGCAAACTGATTTGTTGACCGTTTTAACCATACAGCATACATAGAACAAATTGGCTGCAATGATGTTGCTTCAACAGCTCAAATATCTTGTTCAATGATTTAAATACCAGAAACATTCAATGATTTTACTTTTTTCAGCGAGATCGATAACTTTAGGACGTGGCACTCCACACATAGCAACCTCTTTCGCAGCGCGCTGCGTTCTAGTAGCAATTATGAACTTCTATTTTGCACGTATTTACACGTAAGTTGAATATGCAAGGTCAAAATCCAACTTGACAGACCACAATTATTATTTCCGAATGAATATTTCCACTCGTTTCGTTGCCCGAGCTCAAAGCATTCTTTCTCTGGAACGACACGTGACTTGTCCGCGCATATAAATGCTGGCACGGATTACTGTATAGCAAAAACACTGTGCTGCAAAATTTGGCCTAACTATTGCATTCAAAACGTTACTTTCAAAACCTACGATTCCCAATGACCTGAAATACAGTGCCGTAAAAGTGAACCCGATCCTGTGATGGTCACGAGCATGGGAGAGAGTGTTTTATTGGCTCAGAAAGTTTCATAACAACAACAAAGGTGTTACACCGATAATTCTTCTGAAATTTCTGGGATTCCGAAAACAACACCAGCACGTGTGGGAACAACTGATGTTTTTAATGACATCGGCAATCGATGCGTTTGCATCACAGATTGTACATTTAATGGGTACGCTTCAACCGAGCAAGAATGTAGAAAGTGCCAGGCAGGCAATTCTAGGCTCGACAACCCGTGAATTGAATTTGGATAGGTGCTAGTGTTTACTCGCACCTGAGATAAAATGAACTACTGGCTGCTTAAATTTGTGTTCAAGTAAAGTGATATCGTCTAAAAATCGCTTGTCTGTTTATGCAGGGAGTGCTTCCAAAGACGACCAGTATCCCCCAACCCTTTTGTATATGAGGTCACACGCTATCCTTAAACATGTGATTTCAAAAGTAAACCATATAGATGCTGGAGTGCCGTGCATTCACCGACAGATAAGAATAAAAAATAGTGAAAAAGTAATAATAAAACGACGAGCGTCAGTACTGAAATATATTAAAATATTTCCGACGTTTCGAGCGATGAGCTCTTTGTCAAGGTGTGCTACACACTTCCGAATAGTTGGATATACTGTAAATAAAATTGCACATGTGACTGCACGTGACTGCGATTTTATTTATATCCATTTATTCGGCAGCCTGTATCATACATGTACGCTTGACAAAGAGCGTGTCGCTGGAAACGCGAGGAATATTTTAAAATATTTTAGTAACGAGGCTCATCGTTTCACTTTTACTATTATTTTTTACTATTTCATGTGATTTCAAATCGTTTTATTGCCCAGTCCTTTGTACTGAGTTCGTGTATAAAAGATCGTGCTTCTCAACACAGAAGAGATTAATCCTTAATAAAAATGTTGCATGGAAAGTCAAGGTGAAATTTGATATTTCAAAGAAATGTTCCAGGAATGACCACATACACTGAAATTCCTTACGCACATGCAGTAGAAGCCGCATACGAGCGCATAACGTGAGCAATCAAATTTTTGGAAAGTACAAATAAAACCAACTAGTAATCGTTGAGTGATTATAAAAACAGTGATGTACGTGTTCATGTACGTACATATATTATTAGCGTAGGGATAAAGATTGCATTGCAATACTTACAATCACATACGTTGCACATAAACGGACACTCCTGTGGAACATTGACGTATTTCTTACAGTTGTTCCGAAAAGGAGCTCTGTTACAGTACTTCGGGTCCTTTGCCGATTTGCAAAATACTAAATAAACAAAAAATCATGAGCCAACGCATCTGCCATACAGTCCACAAACACGATAAGTTACAATGGGGTTCAGCAATTTACGTATAATCTGGACATACAGAAGTAGTTCAATGTGAACTTTTCAATTGTTCTATTGATTCAGATTTCCTTTCTTGGCCGCTGAAGAACCAACACAAAACCTTTGGACTTCAACTCAAACTACATGTATTGTATCGTGTTACAGCGTATGTATTAAGTTTTAAGCGTGTTGGAGTTATTTTGGGACCATCTGCATTTCCCCTGCTTTTGATAAAAATGAAATGATGAATCCTAATTAGAGGCATACCTACTGCCAACAGAGTGGGAAGATATCGGGGCTCTCCATGATATGCTTTATAATACAACCTACAGCTTTGGGCTCGCTATTAGCGTAAAAACAACTTATTGGAAAATCAGTCATGAAACTACCCATATGTAGCCATTTAATTTTCACGGTGCCTGTATGAAAACAGAGACTCGAGCAAATTACCTCCAAACTCACCGGTATAGAGTTAACTAAAAAAAAGTTAAACAAACGCAGTGCAATGGTCAATTGCACGGAATACGTCGAGGCTGACTGAAAATTGAAAGGCGGCGTCTTCTCTCACATATAAAAGTATTTGAATTCAGGAGATACTGCGGCGAACATAAAAAATCACAAATTAAAAAACTGGCACGATTATTGTCATGGTCAAGAAGCTTGACAATGATATTATTCATACATGTACAAAGGCCTCTTATGCTGACAGATCACTCAATATGAATGTTGGAGCTTACAATGTACATGCTGTAGTTTGTGGTAGAGCTTTTACTTGACGGATATTGTTAGATAATTTGTAAAAAATTCTGTTACGATAGTTTGCTTCCTGTCTAATATTGTACCTGATGGCAATATTAAGTCAATATCGAAACGTCGCTTACATCCTGCATTCTGGCGTCGATTTTGTTCTGCATTTCTTACTACTCATTTCTTTAAAACAGAGCGGTAGCAGAATTCAAACCACAGAAACGTTGTGTCTGTCATATATAGCGGGTAACATTAAATTACTAAAATAGTTAATCTATGATTTCTCACTGCTTCAAAATCAACATAATTCTTCGAACCCTTCAAATTACTGGAGTTAGCGTGAAGGCTGAAGATTTATTAGGTTCATTTTAGACTGTTTTGTTTGATCTTGGAAGTCTTACATGATATCCTTTCCGTACACGCCAGGTAGAGAAGTATGCGAAGGCATTTTGGTAGTGCCTTATTTTGAAAGCCAGTTTCATCCAGAAAAACATGTGTTACACAAAGTTTATATGACCCCGAAAAATGACTTGCGAGTGAGTTGTCCTGATTCAGGTGCAGTTGGACTCTCTTCTTGTGAGAACACAGCTGTCTCAGATATCTTGATCGCAGATGTCATTCTTGGAGTTTCGGTTGGCCCTTTCACCTCTGAATTGCTTGCGAAACTCATTGAAAGCAGGCCTGTAGCCAGGGGGGCTCGGTAGGTGCGATCGAACCCCTCCCGCGAAAAGGCTCCAGCCCTAGTACATCCGTTACGCATAGGAATTTTTGCAGTTGTTACCAGTTCTACTAACTGCTATAATAGCCAACTTGGTAATAAATTAATTTATTAATCACAGCGCTTTACGTAATCACTTGGGCCCTACCCGACCAACTTCACCAAGTTGCCATGTGTTAACGTACTAGATGACAGCAGGCTCACGCAGGCGATTAGAGGACGTACCTACTACCACACTGAACATATGTGGTGACTATAGCAGCGACAAGTCCACAAAAGTAGTATGTACATGTAAATGGGTCAATCCATCAACCAACAAAACAGCACAAGATAGGTTTGTTATCTGATTTTTCTTTATAGTTGCCAGCATAATGATGTGCAGGCTTTTTTAATTTCCGAATTGTAAAAGATCGTTAAATACATGTACACTGTATGCTGTTCATTCAGTGTACGTTTTGGTTGTGTGCTGGTAGATTGACTTGCATGTGATGTGTGCGTTTTCATTATTTTAATACAGTTTGCATAACTTCAATAAGCAGTCCTAGTGTCGTTGCTCAACAAGCAGACATTTCACTACCATGTTTTCTTGCACTGAGAAAATCCAGCCGACGTGCATGTCCACACATTATTCGGAAAAGTCTTCTCTTGTAAATTATTGCCGATGGTGCACAACCTCGAAGACTTCATACGACCAACAAACTTGATGGAAAAAATTCGCAAGGTCACATACATGTACATGTACGTGTATAACACTATTCCAAACGCTCACTATTGCGAAACCATGTTCAAAAGCCCTACAGTTTACTATGTCTGCTAATGAGGTGGAAACTATTGTACATGTATTTGCGTCCATTTAGTAACCATATAAAAAGTAGCAAAAATTGAATAGTTCCTAAAAACATTGATTGCGTTGTTTGAAAATGACTCCAATCACTGGCAGTCGCGATATTCTCGAATCTAAAATGACTAATTTTCAAACGAGGGCAACATTTGAGGCCCGGGCATAATTTATTTAATATCTGGGTAGCAGCGAATTAGGGGAAGACAGGATAAGACTCTCAGATCTGGTGAAGACTGACTGGGATAGGGTAACCTACTGCATTTAGTACCGACTCGGCCATTCCCATTTCCGTTTCCGTAGGTGAGGCTGAAGTGCCGCGGATAAACTTTTCTGTGTCGCTCTGGAAAATGATGCGATCTTGACATGGATTTGGTGAATGTATCGTGGTTAGTAATTCATTAATATTCCTACTTCATGCTCTTTTTAAATTGCAAGTACACATTCATTTTTCCGTATAATAAGAAATGCATTGGAGCCCACTTTCGCATGCACAAGAAACCTCAACAGGTAAAGTGTAATACACTGTACCTTCCTCTTCTTCGGGTTTCAACAAACCATCAATATACCGATCCTTATGTATGGGCGCATGTTAATGATGAACAAACAAAGTACGGGTAAGTGTGAGGATAAAAACAAGTTTCATTATTTACAGAGTAAGGTTGATGTTTGAGAAGTGACTCGTGAACATCTTTACTGTTTCTGATGAGTTGGCATGTGGGGAGAGTGTTCCACACTAAAAAAGTAGATGGTAAGAAAGTTTTTGCGCAGTATGCAGTGCGAATGTGTGTTCTCTCACAGGTATGAGTGTAGGAATTACGTGATTTACAAATATGTGTGGGTAGAAGGTACATGTATGTCTGGAAATGGCAACCAGGGTGTGTATTCCTTGAACAGTGGGCCATTTGAGAGTGGTAAGCATAGACGAAGCACTGAGCATGAGAAGAGTATCTGGAGTGGTAATTAGGATGAACTTGGCTGCTCTACGCTGAAATCTTTCTATCCTGTCAATATTTGAGCGAGTGGAGGAGGAATATTCAAGTTTGAGTCACTGGTGACGTGTGGGCCATTGCTTTTGTTTCACGAGGTGCATATTTGAGATTCTGTTTAATCAAGTCAAGAGTTCTCTTTGCAATAGACGGGCGATTGAGTCTGTGTGAGTTTTCCATGATAAATTATTAGTAAGTGTGACACCAAGATATGGGGCTTGATTTATGTATTTGAGCGATGCGTTCTGAAGACTGTAATTGTATAGTTGGGGGAACGTTTTTTATGGACACTGACGTACAACATTGCCTTTGGAAACGTTGGAATCCATTTTCCAGGGAGTCTAGGGAGTCTAAGTTTTGTTGAAGTCTTTGGCAATCATGGGGAACCAATAGGTATATAGCAGACTGCATCATCGGCAAGCAGACGGACATTTGAAAGAATGGAGTCATGAAGGTCTTTATAATAGAGTATAAAGAGTGCAAGGCCTAAGACTGAGCACTGGAGCATTGAACTGGGGGGAAAGTTTGAGAACTCGCCATCGAAGACGACTTTCTGTGTTCTATGATATAGAAAGGAGTGGCGTTGTTCTCGGTATACTAGGTACGCCACAACGTCTAAACTGAAACGTGTATTTTTTCATATGGAAGTATAAAGATAACACCTCAGTACGCAATGTCACACATTTTCTGGGTAGTGAACCTCCGGAGTAGTGAACCTTAATGTCTTCGGGGTTGTGGGCTGTTCCCATTTCCATTGCAATTAGCAATTTAAGTAGTCTAACCAGAAAAAACTTTTTTCAAGTCATTATCTGACTAACTGTATCCCTCCTAGTACGTGATGGAGTATAATCATTCATTTTTAAAAGCACGCATTGGTCGAAAATTTGGGAGATGATAATGCTCAGTAATTACGGAAGAGAATTGTGCGGACCACAAATACAAAGAATTTGGGTCCCGTTCCCTGCGGGTAACCGTTATGGCATCCGCATTTCTGGATGTAGGCTTAAGAGTTCCGTTTCATCTCACGAAAATGGAGCCATCAAGAGTCATCGTCGTGTGTATGGATTTCCGTTCTGCCGGATTTAGCTGCGTAAGGGCGCTACCGATAAAATAGTCTATGTTTGCGAAATATGATCAAAAGGTCCATTGTTTTCGAAATTCGAACCACCCTCCGTGTAATGCTGGCTACAAGCTCATTGGAAACGTTTGTCAATGTGAGTTCCTCGTAGACCTTTTCCAGAGTGTGATTTTGATGACTTCGATAACTTCACTCTCAGTGTGTTGCAACCGTTGCTTTGAAAAAGTTATATAAATTACCTGTAACCTTGAGAGTGGCAAACTACTAACATGCCGATTCCAGTGGGTATTCTATCGGCATCAGTCGTTTAGTAGTAATCGCCATGCGCCGAATACGTCAACATGCTTTGTGGCACCCTATATTTAAATTTAGACGGTCCATTTTGTGTTTCTGGAGGGTCTTTTCTAGATGGCATTTTTCTGGTATGTGTCATTCCGTATACACCGTGACGCAACTTAATCGTTAATAATTAGGTTGGCAAGTATATCGAACATCTACTGACCTAGTTGAAACTTCCATCAGCATGGAGTGGATTTGATGTTGGTCGGGGTCTGTATTGGCGCTGGCATGGTCCTATATTAGTGGCACACGGTGAACTGTACACTTATTTACGTGTTATATGTAGTGTTTTGGCTGGCCAATTAAGGGGAGGGTTATTTGGTGTTTCCGGTATATCTTTGTCAGGTCGAACTTGTCTGGCATGGGTGATTTCATGCGCCTTGCCGCCCCTCGAATTTTTTATCAGACAACCAAATCTTGTCCCGTTCATGAGATCCTCAGGGGCCCGCGCATAGAATACGGGTTAAAAGATTATGCAAATTATGTAGTGCACTCCAGTAGTCAAGTATTGGTATTTGGTTGATGGCACATGCAGTAGTTCACTTCCTGATGAAGTTCGTGTTAGTAGGCCTACACCCATTGTACGTGCACATAATAATCGTTTGAATGCATTTGACTTTTACACGGAAATGATGAGCACGAGAGAAAAGGCCTGACACTGAACTGCTAATAACTTACACTTGCAGTTGTTCTCCGGCTTGTAATTCAGAGTCGACGAACCTTTACATTTGCACTGGCATGTGTTTGGGTCAATGATGCCACCATTGTAACAAACCTTTCCTCTGCAATCTGATAACGAATTTAAATAATATGAAACAAAACGAAACACCAACCCATGGTCTGTTGTATAAATTAGCGTCCCAATCGCCTACTGAAAGTTAAAATCTGCACCACATTCGTTGTGTACATGTAAAACGAATCCACCATGCAAAGTGATCAGGAGGTTTAATAGTCATTGACTGTGGAGGCTGAATTTACTTTCTCGCTGTTTTTTTAGAATAAATGGCATAACGGCAACCAAAAATATTGATGGCGTAACACTTACCACAAAGCCTGTCTCTGTCTATTGTGGCTGGACAAGCGTGTCCCAAAGTCCCGCGCTTGTAAGGATGTTCAGAGAAATAACTGCAATCAACGAACACAATGTAAGGTTATGTTGGACTTAGTGAGAGGTATGCGCAATTAGTCAACTGCCTATAAAACTCCAGACTTTAGTTCAGTAAGATTATATTTAATGAAAGTAAAAATCTTATATATTGATTCATGACTTTTTTACTGATCCGTTAACAAGTATGGGTCACCTGACGATGCCGTTTTGGTAAAATTTAACAAAAACAAACTCGAGGTACATTGATAGCAAAACAACCATATCGACCAGTTTTTATTAACATTTTTAAATTATCAATTAATTTTCGTTTCGTGCAATCTTTAAAGCTTTTACATAAAAATCATTATCAATTTTATTTTGATGTATTAATTCGGATATATCCTCATGAAGGGCATTCAAAACCATTCACAACATTTTGGACAGAGCGCGTGTTAACTAAAAGGTTTTCATTGTGAATCCGATCAGCCATTTCAGAGATATGATGTTCTGTCAAATTTGAAGCTTTTTCTACAGTTCAACATGACCTTAAGTCTCATTTACAATTCGTCTGACATTTAACCGGACAACTGAACACGAACACTTCAACGAACGACATGTCATGTTTACTGGTTTTATTTCTTTGACATGTTATTACATTATTTAGCAAATTTTCACCAATTAGCAGGTTTGCCCCATTTGAAGTAAAGGCAATGAATGTTATTATTCTCCAAACGACACTATAATGATGCTACCCTTGTTTACATAACCAAGCTATTGAATATAGGCATATACTTACCGGGGTGCGTAGTTACACACATAATTGTGACCAATGTTTTCGCAGATGGCTTCACCGCACCCAACTCTATAAGTTTGAGCAGACACCATCTATCGAATATAAATGTTCGCGGAAAGTTTTTACAAATGACATTGGGTCAAGAAAAAGAACTTTTCATTTACATGTAAAAAATTCACTGCTGCAAACCTTATTACAACTCCCGAGTTAAGTTGCTGTTCGTCTTGGAGGAAACTGGCAACTCGTAAATGTGCGAGACCAGAGTCGTTTCTTAAGACTGAACCTTCCTGAAAAGAGGGGTTTCTGAACGTAATCTAAAGAAATAATGGCATATTGCCAGCTTATATCCTAAAAATCATCTACAATGTGTTTAATTTTAATTACCTACTGCAATAATGTACTTAGGTAAAGTTTTCAAAAACAGTAATGTATTGCGTGAAATTAGGCTTGGTTACATATCACTGACATGACCTATCGTATTCTTTATTTATGCGTCTATGTTATGATATTCTTTTGTGGCGTGAATTGAATCGTTTCAACTGGAATTAAAATGACTTAGAACAGTGAAGTTGGCAACTGCTTCCAGATAGGAGTTCTTGCGGATTCTGTCATCCCAAGAAGACGAGACCTTGAATCTTACTCCCGTGGTTAATAAGGGAAAGATTGAGCGCTTTGGCGTATATGGCTACTTTTTCACCTCTTTCGCGCCAGTTATTTTTTTCTACTCAGAATCTCAAAATTCTCTTTACTGAAGCTGTGAACACATGAACTGGGCGATTGTAAACCGCTGACGAATTTCTTTTTATGTTGCTACATTATCTTTTTTTCAGCGGCTGTTTCCCCGATATAACACTACTTGCAACCTTCTCCTCACAGCGGATGCAACTCTATGAAAGAGGGATAAAGAAGCCATGTATGTAAATGTGCTCTATCCTGCCCTTAGCACGGTCGGGTAAGATCTAAGATCTCATCTGCTTGGGCCACGTGACAGGATTCGCCAGGTGTCACGCAAAGCAAGAGTCTGTTCTCGAGCGCAGTTGCCATGTTCCTTTTGAATTCGAAGAGAGGACAACGAAGTTCTAGATTATTTTAATTAAGTAATTACAGTTTGATTCACTCCACAACTGATGACTGAATGGTTTCAGACTTGCATTTCATTATGATATCATTTTGTTCATTGCTAAATATTCGTGGCATGTTTAGGTGTTTGTTATGCATACTTTATTGATTACTATGGATTATACATGTACATGTAAGTCATCCAGATCCCTGATTATTGAAGCGCACGTACAATCATTGGTGTAATATAAAGGGTTATATGGAAGAGCGGACCTTGGCATTGGGAAGACGGGGCAAACAATGCAAAGTACGGACAAAAATGAACAGCACGGACCATTGTTTGCATTATGAATGATACATGTAGATCGAAATACTGAATGTCGGTGTTCTATTGGGTGTCAAACGACGAACATTTAGTTACAAAACTGTCAAAACATATGAACTCTTTTTAAAAAAAGTGATCGTCTGTACGTCACATGTTCTGAAACTTGAAACTATGGTTTGATTCTTGTACAAAACATTGCTGTGACACAGCCGACAGTGCCTCCTGTAAAAAGCTGCTATCCACTGCAAGTTCATATAAAATTCTTATGCAATGTTAATCACAAAATAGCGCACCTTTCATAGCCCCGTACTTCCCATTTCTTGCCGGTCCGTAATTCCAATCCAGACTTTTGGGTGGTCCTTCCCACCGGCTGCCTGAGCTTCATAAGGGGTGATAAAAAGCCTGCTTCAGTAAAGAGATAAAACCTGTTTAATACATGCAAATGCACAATGGTCAACAGTGAAGCAACTGCTGAATCCATGTCGTAAGATATTCTGAGCGCAATAAACATACAACTGTAGTCGTAAACAGAAATTTTGAGGCATCATTGTTGAGGTGACTTCTGCACTTTATACATGGACAAGTAGATGCAATTTTGTAAAGGTAATACACAACGTTTTGAATAGGTCACCATTTTAGTTGGTAAAGTTGATCAATACATTGTAACAAATCAAAGCTCTTTAGAATCTGACATCCTTGTCAGAAGGTAAAGAAGCACAAATGTCGGCTCTCGGTATGGAGAACGATATCATTGTAAGCTCTTGTCACATTGAACATTCAAGAAAGTGAGTAATACCGTTGAGCTGTGAATGCAACATGTATGATACTTATGCTCTGACCAGTATATAGTGCGCCGTTTTTCCTGACCATTTATCGCCAAGGCTATAATACTGTTTCTCAGACGCCCAGAAGTCCATTACGATCTCAGACCAACCGGTTTCTAAATCCGTCGTGAACGCAATGTTCTGGCCAACTTGGTAGCGACCTTAGGTATGAGAAATATCACAAACAATGTTTTCATCAGAACAATGGCAACATACTATCCAGGATTAGCAATCTTCAACAAAAGCCGCTCCGCAAATAACGTTAACTTATCCATCAAATTAGAGAAGGCAACATAGCAAATTTCCCCTTGGATCTAGATTTAAGTCTCTTCGAAGTCAGCCGCCGCGGGGTACATGTAGGCCGACTGAAGCATAAACTAAAAGAGCCTTTGCAAAATTAAACTCGACATATCCGGTCAGGTTTGAGAGTCAAATCTGTGGCAAATTTGACAAATGCCATCAGTGCTTTTTCAAAGTTTCTCATTAGTCAATCTGCTTTTACTCAGAAAGTTTTAATCAATGTTCCTCCAGTTACAGTAGGCTGCATTAGAAAAGTGAAAACAGTGTCGTTTGTAGTTGAGCTTTCTTACGAATGTGTCGGAGCTCATCGGTAAGCCTGGAGGGCGTCTATTTCAATAGCGATCGACAGGATTCCCCGACGCATAGTCCTACAGTCATATTCTAAAATGTTCGTGGAGAACGATAATGGTTCTTTGAATTACATGTATTCGTGGATGGGTTGGAGTATTGTTCTAAATAACTCTAAGCCGACAGTGATCTTAGGCAGTCGGTGAACTTTGTCTGAAGTTCATAACTGAAATAATTCTATTCGATCCATTTTGTTTACATTCGAAATGTGAAATTTCTAGTAAACGATTTACCTGGTATCTCGCGATTCTTGTCATGCTCAAATAGGCAAACTTCAGCCCACCGTTGTGCCACCATGGCAAGTTCGTCGTCCCATGTCTAAAAAGTGACAACATAACGTAATACTAATGGATATCAATGACCTACTGTAGTGCCTAATTAAGCACGCACGTTATGTTTTATTTTGAAGACTCGTCATGTTCTCAATTACCGATTGATGTCTACTCTACGTTTTCCTCGTAAAAGACCGTTTCTGACGTTTAGAGCCGGTTGAGTTTGTAGTGCACAAAAGGACGACGTCTTACACGAAGCGTGTGAGACTGAACAGACCTCACCTGAAATGATTTCAACATGACTATGATTTTTTGTTTAGTTATTATAGTGACACGAATTTACGAGTAAACGAAGATAATGATTAAGACAAGAATAATGATAATGGGGCTATTCGGAAAATCTACAATAACTAGATGGCGTGCGTGTACTAGTGGTGATAGATTAACAGCCTCGATTTCGCGAGCCCTTTAAATACATGATGAAATTGCTTGCAGCCGTGCCAACTGAATCTGAAATTGCATAAAAAGGGTGCTTCTATGAGAGGAAGTAAGCACGACCTCATACAAAGGTAAGGTTTGTGATTATTTTAACGACTATTCCATGATTATTCTACAGGTGCCTGTTAACTGAGGCACTCGCCGATGTCGACTTCGCGGCAGTCAGTCGCCAGCCAGAGTCTGGTTAATCTTTGTATGTTGTGATATGTGATACGATACTTGACGTAGCAATCGGGATGTTTTCGTACATGAAAGCCTTATTATTGTTTGGAATGATTTCTAAAAAATTATCAGTGACAGTTACATCAATCAGTTCTGAATGTTTATGCTGTCAACTCGATACAGGTTAATGAGTTAAGATTACAATCCAATCCCAATGGCAAAGGGTACGTGAGTGATAAATATCCATTGCATTAGACTACTTGTTTACTCCCTATCATATGTCTTCTGGAAATCTATTACACGTTGAAATGGAAATCTATCACGTCAGTTTTCACGTAACCTTTGGTTTTTAGGTTTGAAGGCTTGT
>NMRA01000624.1:31380-48049 GCA_002633005.1 Phoronis australis | reverse complement strand
TCACTCATCTAGAGAATTTTATTGGAAACAGCATAGTTTTGAAGGGAAACTGATGTGAAAAAGTCACTCTTGACTTCTGTGCATCACGTACCATACACCTCTTATTTTGGGAGCACTCCCACCCAGGACAATATGAATATGTGCTGCTAGCCTACCCGGCATCGGGCGAGTTTCCAAAAAGAAATACTTAGTTCCACTCAATAAAACTGTTATTCAGAGAGGTAACTGGTGGGGATAACATCACCGAACGAAGTTGATAGAAACTGATTGCTAGAAATTTACCAAGTAATGTTGTGTAGTCTCCGAATGGAACTGCATAGTCATAGACATAGAGCACATACGCGGTTCAGCATCCACACACTTTTTGTCAGTTAGTTGACCATGTTGACCGCAATTGTCCACGAATATAGTAACCTGAGGTCTTTTGGGAATTTGTGGCCACCTGTCGAAGACTTGCACCAGGGAAATTAGCAGTAATAAGGCTTAGCGCGACGACGTATTTTGAAAAAAGGTCCATCTTTTACCAGTTGTTTACATGCAGACAGCCACGCATGCGCAATTCAATCACCACTAGTACGGCAGCGACACAGCTAGGAGAATTCTCCGAATAGCCCCATTGAACGTTGTTTTATGTCATAAACCTTGTTAAAATTTCTGTAACGCCATGACAAGCCAACTCATACAGCATGGTCTCAGGGAAGTTGAGATAAGTACATGTATAGTAAAGAAAAGTTGCCGTATCAAATTGTTTTTGTGATGGAAAACGAGCTTAAAAGAGAATACCACGCGATTTAATTAGTATTTCACCGTCTTAATCGGTCTATATCCACATCGCCTTTTATGTTAGGGGAATCTTTATTTAGAAATACATATACATTATACAAATCATTGTTACTGTACAACCAGTGCTCTGACGGTCTGTGGACGGGGAACCCGAATTCGCAGCCCCCGACAAGTAAGCAGGTTTTCAGTTTCGTGGGTAAATCACATAAATAATTACGTGCGCATTATTTCGTGGGTTCACTATTATAGTCTTTTCGTGACTGGAGGTTTAGTTACCAACGCAAGCTGGTTTATATTCGTGCCAGTCCCGGCGGCTGCGACGGGCCTGATCGAGTTCCGAGCCACTGGCCGAGATAACAAGCGTTTTGTGTATTTAGAACTATAAAAATCACAAGTATAAACAACACAGATCTAGGTTCTCCTGTCTGTAGGATACTACTAATTTATCTCCGAACAAACCCGAAACTCCTCTTGCGGACCTTGGTAAATTGGCCTGCCGAACTTTGTAGGACACGGTGTGTCCAAATACCAGTAAATCCGTAACAGCGAAGTAAAACAACACGTTGTTATAAGAACTCGATGTATTTTTAAGGGTTTTACATCGAAGTTTCATGATTTTTTGGTGTTAAACGATGAATTCAAGCGATAAGCTGACACCACTAACCCGTGTTGTGAACTGCTGAACAGACTGCGTGTGAAACCAATTACATCATTGGTTAATTTCAACACCTCCGTCTGCCATTAGCAGTCAGGTAAAGCAACAGAACGTGCCGTCATCGAGTAGAACTGCTCGATACAAACTCGATACGAACTACTTGACACAAAATAGGTATTTTTGTGGAATTCTCCTTTAATACTTGATTTTTACCCCTACATAATTTACAAATTGATAAAGCGCAGGGATGTTTTGTCCGAGCGGTAGGCAACGGGAAAAGTTGTCTCTGACTAAACACTGAGGCTTGTGCTAGGAGTCCTGAACTTTATCTCCTTGATACCGATCGCCGATTTTGACGGGATCCTGGTAAACGTAACATACTATCACCGCACGCCAAGTTGTATTTGTTAAATTATTGTTTCTCAAATGCAGCAACACTTCATTACTACAACTAAATTGATGAAAATCAAAAAAACATGTTGGTTGTGGCAAGACAACAGGTGTCTGACTGAGGGCTTACGAAATGCACGCATGCGAACGCAATAGCTTCAAGGTAAATCTACTTACATGTATATCCAGGCTTTCAAAATATAACGTGCTTGCGCTGAATGATTTTCATTATCATCAACACTAAAATAATTTCTCTTACCATTTTCAGCATGTATGAGCCATCTGATACTTCTGAGCGTACTTTGTTATGCAGAGACACTATGATCTTCTTGTTTTCGTCACTGACTCCTGAAGAACACAAAAGGTGTTTTAGCAGAAAATGTCAAAAATTCCAGAATTGTTGAACAAGCAATCTTCTAGCAGACGTCTGCGATCAAGGTGCTTGAAAACCTGCCTTGCTGAAGGTTAGTACACGCTGCACCCTTCTCGGCTTAGATTGTGTTTTTGTCATACATTGCACGCGAGGTTTTGTTCACATGTACGTCGTTGCACGAAAACTGCAAACTCAAAAGTTGTCCCTCTTGTACATGTAGCTTCATCCACATCTCGTAAAAGGATAATCAATTAAGTAAATATCGGGATCCAAAACTATGGGGGTATTTTAAATATGTTTCCCTAAACATACCCGTGGACCGTATAATTGGGTGGAAAACCATTAAGGCGCCAATAAATAATATGAGAATGTTGCAGCATTATGGGTAAATATCGCGCGATACAATTGTCGCAGTGCAAGGACCCTTAAATATGTAGTGAAGCGATAGGATGACACACAGTGTTGGGTGAATGAGTAGTGAAAATTTTCGGTTTTAAAATTACATGTACCTGTAAGACGAATGTATTTCGAGGATCTTGAAAGACAAGCTGTGTGTTGGCCAGAATAGTGATGCTTGTATTTGTCGGCACACGTGCCAGCTTGACGTGAAGGACGAGTGCGTGTTGCAACTGTAATTCCAGACACAATAAGCAAAGTAACATGTAGCAAAGAAGTCAAAAAAATGAAGCAGTTTCACATATTGGGAATTGAAAAAATCTGTGTTCTTTTTAACAAAGGTTCTCTTAAAAGCAATTACTTTCTCGTAGAAGGGCGTCTGCTTTTACAATGATATATACGAATCTTAATTGATACCGTTGATGGATTCTTGCTATGCAGCATGTAGAGGATAATATTAAACGATAACCATGCTTTCGCACTTTAAGCTCACTCGTGTGGTTCACATCACGCCTATGTAACGATCTTTCACAGGAGTCCTCCTATTACCGCACAGTAAAGGTCACGAAACTTTATCCGACGTTCCGGAAACAAGGTGGCAATCGGTCGTCGAAAAATGGTCAACTAATATTCTTGTGTTTACTGAGAAAACCGGCAACAGCGCATAACCGGGCTGCACTGCCGGTTCTCATAAAAAATACTTATTGCCCTGCCAATATTTTCTTATATTTTATTTGTTTAACTGTAGTGATGAAAAGGTGCATCACGCTTGCGCAGTATAAGCCTATGAGCATGGGCAACTTGTACCATGCGCGCACCCAGCCTTGAAAATGGATGGCTCGAATTTTCTGTCGATGTGGACTTCAGGCTTTTGCTGACAAAATTCGGGAGGACTAAAAAGATGAAAAAACTGTGTACCACCTTAAGAACTGTGAACTGTGCGTCTGCGTCTTTTTAGTGGACTTTTGTCTCGTTTTCGCAGACTTTTTGTTTCTCTGAGGCGGACCGTTTTGCCCACTTCGCCAAATGAGGAGCGCGTTCGAGCCACCCGAGCCCCCCTGGGTGCGCGCATGTGTACGAGTGAGGTTGCATCTCGATCCCTTCAATATTTCGTGTAAGATGTAGGTCTACGTATCGAACTATTTGAGTATACAGTGGACTGGCCCTTAACATCAATCGAACATTTCACATGGGGTAAAATTGGTACCGTTTGGTATTCGAATTGACTTGGCAATTCAGTTTGGATTCCTACATGTAGTTATCGCTGCAACTCTCTCCTCCGAGTCCCACACTACCTATTTGTGGCTGAAGGATTAACCACTTACGCTGAACGTAATTCGTTTTTTATAAGGAACTTCTCTTGTAATTTATACTGCTCCTACTTACTACTTAATATTTCCAGTTGATTTTATTTGGATTACTGTGCTTCATGTGCACAGGCTAAGAGCAAATGGTAACCACGCCATGCTTCAGCACTTACCACTAAACTGTGTGGGTGATAAAACTTGTCTTATATATGGAACTTCCACAGATTGTTTTCAGTTACTTTCGTAATCGCCTTTCAATTACCTGTCGTCGTCGACGGTTCTTTGCAAAAACCGCAGTAAGCCTTGCAGTTGATACTTGCCCACTCCTTGTAGAGAGTGCAGAGATTTTTTCCGTATTCAGCACAGCCGCTGTGTTCGTTCTCGCACGTTTGCAGAGCTGAAAATGCAATCAGTTGACCGATCTTAGGAAAAGGCATTATGAATACAGAAAAAGTCAAATTAAGCCGGAATTGTGTGCTGCTTTCCGACATACATGTATTCTTTTTTCATGTTGATTTATCTTGCTGTTTCCCTGAAGTACTACATCGGAACATTCTCAAATTTGGTACGTAGATGCAAACACTGTCATCCCACCATGCAATTCGGTTTATCGTCCCAGATTTCATTGATAGCGATTCACAAGATAAACTTGTGTGTTGAATGACCTTTTGTTGATTGACTTCGCGCAATTCTTCTGTTGGCTCACCATGGAATTCATAATTTTCGTCCGATCGTCATGAAATTGTCAAACAACATGCATCCCTCGAAGAGGCTTGAAACATATCCTTGGGCACAATGCCGCAATGACGTTTTTTCTTTCTAATCATAGTTTGTGCAGTCGTAGCTATACAGAACTTTTGAGGAATTTTCAGAAGTTTAGCATGTGAATGGATATTGTCGATTGCTGAATTGAGTCAACCGTATTCGAATTGCTCGAGATTTTCGGGAGAGCTCCTTATTCCATTTTTTGTTCTCCTGGCCATTGAACTCCATTGTACCGATTTTTGTCTTTAGACAGATCCATCTATAGATGAGTCAAGTGGGTGTACATGTATGTTAGGAACGTCTTTGCCTAATGCGTGCAATTGGAAAACTTCACAGTTGAATACAAACATCCCCCATTTCATTGGAAATGAACATCGAAACTGCAACCTAAGTAATTTTTAATTGAAGATGTATTTTGTGATGGGATGCAGGTATATCCACATTACGCGTAGTGTCAAAACCCATTCATATAACGATAGTAATTTGTTGATTTTATTTCAAACGTTTCACCTTGATACAATTTGCGTCATTCTGTTGTATAAAAAGTCTTGTGGCAGCAACTTACCTGTCGACGGTTCTTTGCAGAAGCCGCAATGTGCTCTACACATGTCACTTGCCCACCGTCTGTACTTAGTGCACACATCTCTCCCGTGACTAGCACAGTTATTAGATCTATCTGCACATGTTACAGTTTCTGGAAAACACCGCCATCAATTGGTGAAATCATACATCCTCATCGGAGTTGGCTGAGCCATTTAATAAAAACATATCACCATCAACATTAAAATGCTAAATTTACCAAGAACTATTAAGAGCATTGGAAATCTGTTTTCTGAGGCTACGTTATCAAGGAGATAGCAATCCTGTATTGCCATAAGGTTTCACAGTAGATCTAACCGAACATTACTGTCGGTCATTATTTTTTCGCCAGTGGGAACACATGTGTTAACTTTGATGGTGGCTATTCAACTGCGATTTCGTTGGCAGGGATGCGGTTCTCAAACCCAGACACAGAAATGATACATGGTCACTTGGGGGAGCCATCATTTGTTAGATCAGAAAAAAGATACCAGACACTAATTGGACACTGCCAAGTTTAGATGCATCATTATATCAGACGGTGAGTGGAGCATGGGGATTTCTGATTCCAAGGCCCTACGGAATCGTATAGATGTACAGGTGACAAAGCACCCCACAAACACCACAACCGCCTTGTACAAACTTCACAACACCATACGAAGTTCACAACAACCCCTCAATACACTCTCAAACAAATTTCCCCAGAATCGCCACAACACCCCCCAGAATCCACGCAACATTCTGAAATGAATCTTGAAACATTTTCCACAGATTGTGACAACACGATACATAACAAAATGAAATCCACATCACAACGGAAACAGTTCAGTGTTGCTGACGTCAACTTCTATCTCGAGCGTCACGTTGTGAGAGATACGCTTGTGGCATACATACATACGTACAAACATACATATCTATTTATGCTCAAGAACAGTGAATATTAGCCCATGGCTAGTCCATGTAAAGCAAGAGCTGCGTATAAAATTTACAGTACTTACAAGGTCTATGTGATACTAATGGATATTTACGGTATTGAGAACAGAGATTTGCATGAAGTTAGCAAGGATTAATCAATTAACGCCAAGTGCCACAAAACCCCATAATCAACACCCTGCACACTTAACAACACCCCACAATCACCACAGCAACCCACAAACTCCCCAACATCACCCTCACTAATTCACAACCACCAGGATCCACACCAACTCCCACAGTTAAAAGAAATTCCCGTGTTAATCATTCGTTTTCCGATGTGATCATCAAACTCAAAAAATGAATACTATGACCACGCCATTCCAACAGCGATCCCTAAACCCTAGTCCCGGATCACAAGTCACAAACCCGCAAAAGTGGTCAGGTACTGGTCAGTTTAATTCTCGGGTTTGGAGTTAAGTCACCGGTGTATGGAATATTTACTGCTCAATAAGGAATTTTGTGAGTGTACTTTTTAAAGTACACTTAAAAGTGTAACGCGGGTTTACCGTTGTGATCAGTGACAGGATTTTAGGAGATTGCAACTGGAATTTAGAAGCGTGGTCGTAGAATCATATCTGTCCCCTGATACTTTACCTGTCGGTGTTCTACACATGCCACAGTATTTTTCACAGTTAAAACTTGCCCATTCTTTGTACTCGGTGCAGATAATTTCAAAATTGGCATTATAACTTTCACAGTTCACTTTATCTTCACACCGTCGCAGTGCTGGAAAGCGTCAGCAGAAAATCATAACATGCACACTTGATTAGTTTAACAAGAATTTAGACATAAACATTATACATTGTACACTCGGTAGCTGTGATTCACTATTTCAAACACTGGCCAAATGATAGAACCAATGTTAGTCGTTGGGCCCGAAGAAGCAGGACGAACTCATTCAATTTTGCCAAACTATGGCCTACTCACCGACCATTTCCTTCACTGCATGGCTTTCAATGTACAATGTACCTTTCTAGTGTACAAATGTACATTGGAATCAGTGACAACTTTGGTGAGTCACATACGAAACGAAGTTAGATAATAAAAAGTAGTTGGAGATGTTGACTTAATTACAAAACTATTGTCCTCTTGTTATTTATTCCATAGATTTGAATAAGGGCGGTGCACTTGATTTTTGGCATCTACTCTGTAAGCTAACAGAGGCACGTACGCTGTATTCATTCAAACCGCTACAGCATTCAATAAGCCAGGTACACGTGTTTAAGGTTCCTTCCATCATCTTTAGTTATAACTGCGTAAAATAAACAAGACAATTTGTTTTCCATTAAAAGAGGGAAAGGAGAATTTAAATAAATAGGTCTCGAAGGATAGGGTCTAGATTCGGTAAAATGCTGCTATTGCGTCATTCACAAATCATCAAGCATTATCACAAACTCATTTTCTTCATGAGAACCACCCGTGCTCGATTTAGGAGCGCATATAAAAAGTTGCTGATGGTTTAAGTATTAATCCAATACCGGTAATTCGCATAGCCCAAACCAGGGTCGCATTCATAGAGCCAGATAGTCATCGATATTCGCACTATTGGATAGTGTGAGCACCGAATTACGTTTGACAAAAATACACTTACGTTTTGTAAACGGTGCGCCAGAAACACAAAAATAAATACGTTGTAACAACAAAATTGAGCTGGCTCAAACGTTTGAGGACCATACAAAAGGCATTCAATGCATGGCACAGACATCTAAGTTGACAGTGTCAGTTGGTCTCAACCCCATTCTCAACCCAACGACGCAAGCTTGAGACCGACAGAAACCCCAAAAACTTCTCCCATTGAATGCTGCTAAAAATTTGATGTGTTTAATTAAAGTTGGTTTTCTGGTGATCAAGGAATGGCCGGTTTAATTACGCTAATTACACTCTGGATTTACTTTGACTGGAAGTAAGTGTAACTCGATCACTTTGGAAGTTGGCAAGATTCTAAAATCGACAATTCCAGTCAACAATCACGATCATTGATGCCTGGGATTTTTCACCGCCATGTGACAAAACGTAGTATTCTTCAAGGTTCAATATAGCGAAAGCATACCCTCTGCTACGGTCAACTCTAATGAGTTTACTTTAGTCGACCGTTGGATGTGGAGCGATAGCTTTATGTGATCGAGCAGAGACTCGAAAGTTTTGGTTGTTTACAGTCACATTTTCTGGTTAAAAGTCCGTAACAACCCAAGATTCCATTGGCAGCTAAAGGAATGAAGAATCACAACTTGTGCGTTTCGGGAAGAAAATGACATTGTAACTTAGTAGGTTTAGGTGCGTGGAAAATCTTGAATTAACAGAGAACATTCTCGTATTTAGAACGGTGCACGCAATGATATTGGAATAGATTTTGCTGATAAAAATTGAACACAAACGGGAATCGTTGACTTCAAGGAACAAATAGCACAAGAGCCTCGAGTCCTTGTCGCAGACCTTATCCTACTTGTACATATAATCAGCAAGCCAGCGGTCCATTTCGGAATTTTTGTCATGCATTCGTACGCGACCCACCCAGCCGACTACAAAAATGGGTTGTAGCACCAAACATTTCTGTCATTAGGGCTTCCGTCGGTGTTCAGTGTGCCATGGTTGTTTCACTTTCAATCGTCACAGCAAATATCTAAT
The DNA here is from genome assembly GCA_002633005.1 of Phoronis australis. NCBI lineage: Eukaryota > Metazoa > Phoronida > Phoronidae > Phoronis > Phoronis australis. The sequence continues at coordinate 39,201 of NMRA01000624.1, read as the reverse complement.
ATCTAGTTACACAAGGGCGGATCCAGGATTTCGGATTAGGGAGAGCCAGGGCAGAGGGATAAAGAGAATTTCGCCAAATTCGCGCTCAGCCTATAATTTAGGGATGCAGGGNCAGTCAACAATCACGATCATTGATGCCTGGGATTTTTCACCGCCATGTGACAAAACGTAGTATTCTTCAAGGTTCAATATAGCGAAAGCATACCCTCCGCTACGGTCAACTCTAATGAGTTTACTTTAGTCGACCGTTGGATGTGGAGCGATAGCTTTATGTGATCGAGCAGAGACTCGAAAGTTTTGGTTGTTTACAGTCACATTTTCTGGTTAAAAGTCCGTAACAACCCAAGATTCCATTGGCAGCTAAAGGAATGAAGAATCACAACTTGTGCGTTTCGGGAAGAAAATGACATTGTAACTTAGTAGGTTTAGGTGCGTGGAAAATCTTGAATTAACAGAGAACATTCTCGTATTTAGAACGGTGCACGCAATGATATTGGAATAGATTTTGTTGATAAAAATTGAACACAAACGGGAATCGTTGACTTCAAGGAACAAATAGCACAAGAGCCTCGAGTCCTTGGAATTGGCATTGTCGCAGACCTTATCCTACTTGTACATATAATCAGCAAGCCAGCGGTCCATTTCGGAATTTTTGTCATGCATTCGTACGCGACCCACCCAGCCGACTACAAAAATGGGTTGTAGCACCAAACATTTCTGTCATTATGGCTTCCGTCGGTGTTCAGTGTGCCATGGTTGTTTCACTTTCAATCGTCACAGCGAATATCTAATATCTAGTTACACAAGGGCGGATCCAGGATTTCGGATTAGGGAGAGCCAGGGCAGAGGGATAAAGAGAATTTCGCCAAATTCGCGCTCAGCCTATAATTTAGGGATGCAGGGACCTCGAAATTTTGGGTTTGTGGTCATCATTACCAACAAACAACAGTAGACGGCATTTTTTCAAGGCCTGTGTATTGTGCATTCGCCCCGGAACCCCCTGGCTGCGCGCATACAGTATGCTACTCAGCAATTCGTACCCCGAACTCCCAAATGGTATCTGAGAGAACTTTAGGGTGGCACGGCCCCTTGGCCCCACCTCCCCTAAATCGGCCACGATTATATGTATAATTTTCAACATCATTCCGTTGGCGATGTCGAGATTTGGGGGTTCCGTGGGCCCAATTCAGTCAATGTTCATGTTGCCCGTGATAGCGAGGCTAACTTCAAAAAAAGGAAAAAGGGATAATAGCGTGACGGTGTGGTTTTGAGAAAAAGAAAAAAATACATTCAATGCCTTTGAAGAATAATGTTTTGACACCAAAACATGTTTTGTAGCAACTATCCCACTACTTTGCGTCGTATTCATGAAACCTGATAGCAGATAAAAGGAGTTCTTTGGCTAAAATACATACCTTCAACCGCGCTTGTAACTGAAAAAGAAGCAACTCACGTGCTAACCGTGTTCAACTTTCATAATCACGTAACAGGGGTACTATAAAATCATAGCAACGAGCATCAGAATCATACGCATGAACCAACTGTTCCTGCGTGTGATTAGAAGCTCGTGTGTACGACTGAACTCGCATGTATATTTTTTGTGGTTCGTGCATAATTTTTGCATGCGTGATGTTAGGTTCGTTTGCATGAATCATGAGTTTGTATGCATGGTTCATACATGTAGGTTCTAAGATACCTCGTGCGTAAGCTGCGCTGCTCGTGTGTATGGTTCTATGGTACTTCTGCATAAGATTTAACGAAACAGGGAACCATCAAATTGCAGTAGGGCTCGTTTAACCAAAACGAGAACGTACCGTCAAATACATTGTCCATCTCTGCCCGTCTAATTGTCGTGTTAGTACGCATTGGTTGTTTTTTGGACAAGGCTAACAGAAAACACAATTCCTCTAACTCAAACCCATTCTCTTTCAGCAGCGCGGCGGTACCAGTTGATGTCCACGTCCTGTTTTGTAATACATCCTTTCATATTTTGGGATAATCGGCCCTTCGACGGAGCTTGGTGGTGGGCGGTTTCCTGCTTTTTCACTTAATATCTTTCTGTCTTATGAGGTGCTCCGGAAGGGGAGCCCCCAGGAGCGGATCCAGGATTTCGAATTGGAGCGGCAGGGCACAGTATTAACCAGGATTTTGCCTGTCAGACATTTCCACCCCCCCGAACTTCCAAATGGAATCTGGGAGAATTCATAGGGGGTCATGGCCCTCTTAGCACCCTCTACTGTACACCCGCAAGTGGCCCCAATGATTGAATCAATTGCCTCCCTCTTCCTGTTCTTGTGAAATCCTGTAGTCACGTGTTGAGAGAAATAATTGCCACTCTTTGTACGTACATGTATTTATTGATATAGCCGGTTGCCCGTCAAGTATCGTCGTGCATGCCTTCGGATGAATTAAAGATTTCAAAGTCTGGCAGCTTTTAGCCTTCAGTTTAGCTTAGATTTGACGATCCCGGACTGTACATGAAGGTTACTTTATTCTGCTGGCATGTGAGTATAGACGTTTACGTACATGCATGTGGGAACATCGATTGGTTCGCTGATGTTTTAATACTGGGAAGTACGCTCATTTGATACTATTTTCGCAAGTTTCTGTTCAATTCTCATGTTTTATGTACATGTACAAAGTTAAGTTTTTCCAATGAATTCCCCACCCAAACCAGATTTTGAAATTATCGAATTACATGCAGCTATGTCAATCTCCGAGGCTCAGGGGATAATCATCCCGATCTTACCCTTTGTAACTTATTTTACTCACATTACTTTCCATGCTCTGCGCATCCGTCAAAAATAAGTCCCTTATGGCATGAGCTAGGCTCGGTGTGCCACGTGTCTCCAGCGACAACTCGTACGGTATTTTCTTAACTTTTGATTTCACCACTGAAAGTGACTTACTTTGAGTAATAGCCATGCAGTCTAAACATGGCATCTTGGGACGTAGTCTAAATTCAATTTCGAAAATGAGCTTGATTTAAAAAAGAGGCTTATTGATTGCAGTACTCCCATATGGCATACCTGTACTTCAAATCTTCAACAACAAGTCCGTTAGTGTTAGCCAACAAAAATCGACAGTCTGTCCCAAGAGTCATGCATGTCTTTGACATTGTCCGATACTCCTAATGTGCTCAAATTAGCAAGTCCCGGTCCATCTTGCCTCCTTTATGTGTTAATTTTATGGTAATATTATGGCTTACAATTGACACATTATTTACGACTTTTCCTTGAGCTAACGACAGTTATGTAACAGGAGCAAAATTACGACCAAAACAATGTACAATTAGGTTTGAGGCAGTTCAATCCTCATACACATACCTACAAGAGATAACCAATACAATACACAATTACATGTAGGTTTGAGGCAGTTCAATGCCAATACACATACCTACAAGAGATAACCAATACATTTGCAGGCAAATCTGTGGAAAAGTGACTTCAGCCATAGCGGCCGGGATCAGTTTCTGTTGACAAGATTTTATCGGTTCTGTGACGTAATTGTTAGCTCACTGACTGAGGTTGTGCTCGGAAATTATTTTCAAGACATAGACTGTCCTTGATTATTCCGCCGGTTCGGGGACAGCCTACAGTGAACGAACAAATGAGATGTCTTACTCAACGAGACACAATGCATAATGACAGTCGTCAACTTTACGAACCAACTTGGGCTTCATTTAGCCAGGCACAGAATATTCTTAGTGCGAAGAATACCGAGAACAGCATATCCACTCTTTGCCGAAGGGGAAGTTGAATGGCATATAGGAAACTAGAGCATTGTCAATCATGCTTGTGTGGATGACCGTGTGCAGTGCCCAAACGTTCAACAAAATAACGTGGTAAACGTTACCAATATTCACAATGAGCCATGCTCAGTGGTATATACTAGCATCAACACATTAACATGTCTCTCCACAAATCGCAACGCACTTCCAATGCATTTTGTTCAAAAGAACAAAATTTCAATTCATTTTTGTGTTTGCATCACGTTGCAAACAACTGCCAGTATAGGCAGTCCTGTGACAACTAGACAACGTCCTCCACTCAAGACGTATGTGTATCTCTAACTGACAGATCATCTATTCAACTGGTGAGAATGTCTGTACTTTCCAATAATTATCAGTCTCAACACTGGTCATTATGTCCAGAACAGGATACTGAAAGCCATTGCTACGAAACAGAAGGCCACATAAGGACTTTTCCTTTCTCCTAAAACAGACACACAGGAACAAATCATGTAAACTGAAACTGAACTGAACGACAAGCTACTTTTCAAGAATTTTAATCTGTAACTCCATCGTTTAGTTGGAAAAACACTTAGGTCTTTTACCAGTCTAACAAAATCTGTATCACATTATACCTTACTCTGGCAGGATTTTTAGCAACAAAAACATCAAGATCATCACCAACTCAAGACGCGGCTTCAGACTCTACATGTATTGGGGTTGGCTAACACTCAAACTGTTGAAAATGGTGCATGCACGCACTGTTTCAACTGGAGTTTCCAGCTCATTTGACAATTCAAAATCGGGTGAGCGTAGTAATCTTTTCAAGACTCCAAACACTTCAAATAAGAATTCAACACTGCAAGCAAAACATTGGTGAAATGCCTCCTTAATGTATAAGTCAAAACAAATACACGTTTCAAATATGCAGCCACATAACCAAAGCATAAAGAGGGTTTGAACAGAATTGCCAATTTCTCTTGAAAACTTTGAAAAAGTAATAAAGAAAGAGATTTTAACACTGGTTTCGCACAAGGTTTCGAACATTAGAGGCAAACTATGCTTGTGAGATGATGCCAGAGTGAGGGTAATGAGTCTGACAAGAGCATCACGTCCACTATCAGGAGACGTAGGGCACGAGACGAATCTTTGTACTCCAAATCGAACTCGTAATCATTTTTGGCATTTTATTTTCCAATTTTATGCAAACTCAAAATAAGCATCTGGATATGCTTCAGTTCATCATTAATTATGAATATGAGTTTCTAGTCCAAGTTTCCACTTCATGACTTGACCTACAAACTCAAGTATAAACTCAAGATTTGACCTACAAACTCAAGTATAAACTCAAGATTTGACCTACAAACTCAAGTATAAACTCAAGATTTGACCTACAAACTCAAAAATAAACTCAAGATTTGACCTACAAACTCAAGTATAAACTCAAGATTTGACCTACAAACTCTAGTATAAACTCAAGATTTGACCAACAAAATCAAGTATAAACTCATGATTTGACCTACAAACTCAAGTATTAATTCAAAATTTGACCTACAAACTCATTAGTATAAACTCAAGATTTCGAGTAAAAACTAAAAATTTTGAGTTCAGACTCTAAGTTTCACCAAGTGCAAATTAAGATAACAACATTATCCACGAAAGCCATTACGAACTCGAGAACAGAATAATAGACACTTATCAATCACCAGTTCATCCAAGTAGAAGATAAAATGCCAAATACTCAACTCAATTTTGAATAACAAGCCCTGGAGTCTGCCTTACGAACCGAGAATTTAGAAATAAAGACCACCAACGAATCCCGTCATTGTATTTTACTTTTCACACAACGTAACTCCAAATATCAAACTCCACAAAGTCGTTTTATTGGAGAACTTGTGAAATGTAAACCATCATCGTTTGTAAGATAGAAAACCCCTCTCCATAACAATGCTGACAAGCAGCATCGCTTGATCAAGTGACGCGCTTTAGTGCTGGCGACAATGAAATGCTAAAAATTAAAATCACCAAAACTACAAGACTAGTGCTGTTTATGCAAAGTTTTGTAACAAATGTGTAGACCTTGTTAAGGTTGTTGCAAGAGCAAGCTGGACCATTGCTATACACCAATCATATGCATTGCATACAGCGCAAGTATGCACCAACCAAATGCATCGCATACAGCGCAGATAAGAGAGATTGCCATTATTTCAAAAATATCCCCATTGAACGAGAAACGTTACTTATTTGTAACGTTTTCATTTCAAAATTTACTTAATTGATGTGAGCTCAATATAAATGTCTGTTATTCTGTGCAGGAGTATGTTATGATTTATGTGCATGACTTTGTAATCTTGTCTTCCAACCGCGGACGCAAAAAACAACCAATGTGTCACAGTAGTTGGAGACGTACGAAAATCTTCGCCAGCCACTCTGTTGCCAACAAATGCACAAAAACACTTACCTATCCTCGCACACTTCCAGAATATTTCTAAAAAGTCTGGAAACAGAAAAAATAATTTGTAATACACTGTATAAGAATCCAGTGTGACCTCAGTATTTGTATTGCAACAGGTGGGAATTTTATTTCAAAGGAACTAATTTTTCAAATACACTGTTAGTTTATTGCAATAACAATGATAAAATAAATTCTATGGAATGTTCTTATGTAACAATTACATAGTACACACCAGGGCCAAAAATTCTTAAAATCGGGTCAGGACTGTAAACCTCAATCAGGCACTCTCACCGTTGACTATTGAACAACCCAGTTTCTATATGTTTCAGTGGCTTGCACTCAGCCACTCTTGGTATTTTGTCCTTTTTGGTTCAGTTTTTGGAAGACATTTTCAAATATGAAATTGTCTCCTAGCTCAGAACATTGCATGACCACAGGGATATTCTTGACCAGGTTTGAACATGCGCCCTTTGTGACACCTGATTGTATTTTTTTCTCAAAAAAGTTGTGCCCAGCAGAATTAGTGTAATTAAAGTGGTAACATGTATAACAGAAACCCCTGAGGCAATCAAAATAATAACAGAATCATGTTTTACCAAACTGGTTGTAATATAGGTGGACTAGAATCTTGTGTATTTGGAAGAGTGATGTGTTTTAAAAGGAGCACCATGGGGGTGCACTGATGCAATGTACTTGAGCCTTTTTGTTTGTTTTTTGCACAAAGGCAAAGCAAAGGATTATCCCTGTGACCAGTAATTTGCCTAAATGTCTTACTTCGTTACAATTAACCACAACAAATGCCCAAGGTTTGTCACTTCTCCAAATGGGGAGAATAATGCTAAGCTCCACTGTGCACTCATGCACTAACCAACAGCTATCAAAGGGATTGTGCCTCCTCACAGTGAGAACTTTAGGCGAAATGGCTTAAGATTTTTTTTTAAATTGACAGCTCTTGTTTCCTGCTTTTAGAAATTCTTTTTAGTGAAACATCTCATTACACAGATAATTGAAATCTATAAAGTAAACTTAGGGCGCGGCTACCAATCCAAGTCAACAGTTGAAAGTAAAAGAGAACACAGCGCCCTGTTGTAACAGCTTGTGCATAACCTTGATAAACATGAGCAAGCATGACTTCCACGTCGACTGTAACGAAGATGAATTGCAAGGCAGCATATATGCTGGCTCAAGACGCTCGTATCTTCAACACAGCCTGAAAAACCAGGAATTCCTCCTTTCTGGACAGATGTGTCTATGTACTTGTTGTCGAAGAGATAGGATGTCAACCTCCTAGCAAGGATCCCAAAGAACATCTTCCCTTCTACACTCAGCAGTGATATTGTTCTAAACTGGTCAATCGCAGCAGCATCCTTCTCCTTGGGCACAAAGCACCCCTCTGCGACCTTCCAGCCAGTAGGTATCTTGCCCTTTCTCCATACTGTTCTTAGAATCGGCCACAGCTGCCTTAGCAGCATGGGACACTTCTTGTAGGTCTTGTACGGGATGCCACTTGGACCTGGGGCTGAACCCGACCGCGCTTTCTTAACCACCTGCAGCAGTTCCTTCCACGTAGGTTCTTTCATGTCTAATTCACTCTCTGGCCTATTCACAGCCTCCACTCTCGAACACACTCCGAGGG
>NMRA01000624.1:0-20529 GCA_002633005.1 Phoronis australis | reverse complement strand
GATTGGATGATCAATTACGCACTTATTTGCTCTCCGTTTTAACGTTGATCATCGTCAATACACCTCCAAAAATTGCACATCGTCTTTGCGCAAACTACATTGAGATTTAAGTCTCCCGAAAAATGTTGACGATCGGATAGTGTTTAAAAGTCTAATTCTAAATTTCTCCAGTTAGTGCACAAATGAAGTAAAAGAAAGTAGTTCTGTTTGTCGCGTCAGCTGTTGGTATCATTATCTCGATTTATGACCCACAACGCGTGACTGGACAAAGCCTTTTCAAATTAGCCAGTGGAGCGTGAGACCCCTGAGGTCCCAATCGAGTCCTCACGACAACTCCGTTATGTTTCCAATGCAATGAGCAACTTTAGTAGGCGAACCTGACAAAACTTTTTTCTAGTAATTCTCTGACTAAATGTTTCCGTCCTAGTATGTGATGGAGTATAGTCACTCATTTTTAAAAAGCACGCACTGGTCCAAAAGTAGGGGGATGATGATGCTCAGTACTTACGAAACAGAATTTTGTGGACCACAAATACAAACAATTTGGGTCCCGTTTCCTGCGAGTAACCGTCATGGCATCCTCATTTCTGGATGTAGGCCTACGAATTCCGTTTCATCTCAAGAAAATGGAGCCTCAGAGTCATCGTCGTGTATACGGATTTCAATTCTGCCGGGTTGAGCTGCGTAAGGACGATACCGATAAAATTGTCTACGTTTGCGAAATATGATCAAAATGTCCATTGTTTTCGAAATTCAAACCACCCCGCGTAATGCAGGCTTTGCTACGAGCTCATTGTCAGTGGGCTTCGTTGACCGTTTCCTGATTTTGATGACATCGATAAATTCACTCTCAGTGTGTTGCAACTGTTGCTTTGAAATAATCATGTAACTTAACTGGAACATTGAGAGTGGCAAACTATTAACATGCCGATTACAGTGGGTATTTTATTGGTATCAGTCGTTTAGTAATCATCATCATGCTCCGAATCATGTCAACATGCTTTGTGGCACCCTATGTTTAAATTTAGACGATCCATTTTGTGTTTCTGGAGGGTCTTTTCTAGATTGCATTTTTCTGGTATGTGTCATTCCGTATACACTGTGACGCAACTTAATTGTTAATAATTAGGTTGGCAAGTATATCGAACATCTACTGACCTAGTTGAAACTTCCAGCAGCATGCAGTGGATTTGATGATTGTCGGTGTCTGTATTGGCGCTGGCATGGTAATATATTAGTGAACTGTACATTTATTTACGTGTTATATGGAGTGTTTTGGCTGGCCAGTTAAGGGAAGGGGGGGTGGTGTTTCCGGTATATCTTTGTCCAGTCGAACTTGTCTGGCATGGGTGATTTCAGGCGCCGTGCAGCCCCTCAAATATTTTATCAGGCAACCAAATCTTGTCTCGTTCATAAGGTCCTCAGTTGCCCGCGAACAGAATACGGGTTAAACGATATTATGCAAATTTTGAAGTGAACTCCAGTAGTCAAATATTGGTATTGGTTGATGGCACATGCAGTAGTTAATTTTCCAGATGAAGTTCGTGTTAGTACAAACATTGTACGTGCACATAATAATCGTTTGAATGCATTTGACTTTTACACGGAAATGATGAGCACGAGAGAAAAGGCCTGGCACTGAACTGCTGATAACTTACACTTGCAGTTGTTCTCCGGCTTGTAATTCAGAGTTGACGAACCTTTACATTTGCACTGGCATGTGTTTGGGTCAATGATGCCGCCATTGTAACAAACCTTTCCTCTGCAATCTGATAACGAAATAAAATAATATGAAACAAAACGAAACAGGAGGTTTAATATTCATTGACTGTGAAGGTTGAATTCACTTTCTCGGTTTGGTTTAGAGCAAATGGCATAACGACAAAACACAAATACTGATGACGTAACACTTACCACAAAGCCTGTCTCTGTCAATTGTGGCTGGACAAGCTTCTCCCAAAGTCCCGCGCTTGTAAGGATATTCAGAGAAATAACTGCAATCAACGAACTCAATGTAAGGTTATGTTGGACTTAGTGAGAGGTACATGTATGCGCAATTAGTCAAATGCCTATAAAACTCCAGACTTTAGTTCAGTAAGATTATATTTTATGAAAGTAAAAATCTTATATATTGATTCATGACTTTTTTACTGATCTGTTAACAAGTACATGTATGGGTCACCTGACGATGCCGTTTTGGTAAAATTTAACAAAAACGAACTCGAGGTACAATGATAGCAAAACAACCATATCGACCAGTTTTTTTAATGGGGCTGTTAGATTTTTTTAAATTATTGATTAATTTTCGTTTCGTGCAATTTTTAAGGCTTTTTCAAAAAATCACTATTCATTTTATTTTGATATATTTATTCAGATATATCCTCATGAAAGGCATTAAAAACCATTCATAACAACATTTTGGACAGCAGCGCATGGGAACTAAAAGGTTTTCATTATGAATCCGATCCGGACGTCCGCCTCTAAGACTCCTCCCTAGGAGTTTCTATAAGGCAAGTGGAAGCACCCCCTACTGTGGACGCTTGCTCTGAGAAATCACTGGAATGTGAGATTACCAAGCTTGTGAAAGCGGCTAGGGCGGCTGCTGACGCGAACCACAAACCTGCCCCGGACACTCCTCACAGAGCGAATGGTGGCGGAAAGACTTCAACTGGGCCTGATGGCAGCTCCCACCGTCTCTCTGCTGCTGCTAGGCAGAAGACAAAGCAGGCTCGCCAGGCGGTTTAGAAGAAGCTTGAAAACTTAGAAATTGATGTTCAGCAGGGTGTTAATCGCCCTAAGACTGACAGCTCGACTCCTGGGACATCCTCAAAACCACCCACCAAAGTGGCTAAAGTGGATAAATTCCCTTATGCTAGCGTGGCTAAGAAAGATCTTAGTGTCTTTGATGTCCTGATGGTCCTGACTCTCACAGATCAGGGTACCATGTGATGGGTCCAGGCGATCTACCTCCTGTGTTCAAGGCCTTCTGTCACACTGTATGTCAGAGGAAGTTGCCTCTAATAAGGAAGAGTTCTTGTTGGTCTTTAAGGAGTGCAAAGATGACCTGGATATGACAAAGGTTCATGTGGTGTCAATGACTGCCATCAAACCTACGTCAAAATATCCCTCTAAGGGATTTACCATTGTCCTAGCCTTCGAAGAGTCCGCTTGGCAGGTTCTCCGGGGGATGGATTTTCGTCCCTGGTGCAGCTTTGCTAGGCGTGTGCTTTTTAGAGCTAGGGGCAAAAGCAGTAAAGGGGCCAAAGCTTCTGTCCAGGCCTCAGAAAGGATGTCAACCTCGGACATGAAAGCTGACTGTGCGCCCACCTCAAAGTCAGTGGAAATGGACGTGGGTGATGAAACGACTGAGGTAGGGAATGCTGCTGAGGCTTCTGAACTTGTACAATCCAATGACAGATCTTCCCTGGCTCCTACCCCACTCACGAGTGATGTGGAGTCTGGATAGACAGTCACTGGTATATTCTGAACATGATGAAATGAATCATAAAGGTTAAAATCTGGCAGAAAAATCTGAACCGGGCCAACAACCCATCATTCCTTCTGCAACAAACGCTTGAGCGCAATAGCGTATTCATGGCCTTCGTACAAGAGCCGTACTGTCGGGGAAGCGCGATGATGAACACTTCTAGGAATGCCAAATCTTATATTGCTTCAATGGGTAACAACATCAAGCCCAGGGCTGCGATTCCAGTATCCAAGGACATAACCTCAAGAATCCTTCCTGAGTTTTGTGACAGGGACACTGTGGCAGTGTCCTGTGATACACTAAGACCAAATGGTCTAATATGCACAGTATGGTGGGTCTCAGCCTATTTGCCAGGGGACTCCGCAGAGAACCCACCCCATCTAAACTACAACAAATCACCAATCACTGCAGAGCCAAAAATATCCGTTTGGTTATTTGTTGTGATGCCAATTCACATCACGAGGTGTGACACATCACTGACACCAACCCAAGAGGTGAGGCACTTCTAGAGCTCATTGTCAGCTCACAACTGTTAATATGAAACAAGGGCCATGAGTCCACATTTGTAGTCAGAAACCGGCAGGAATTTATAGACCATACTCTGGTTAGTTTGCCTGCTGTTGGTGTGGTAACTAATTGGAGAGTGGATTCTGCAACTTCTTTATCTGACTACAGAGATATCAAGTTTGAAGTGGGAACTTCCGTTGTTCCACTATTTACTGAATATAGGAATATCAATAAGATGAACTGGGAACTCTATCGTTCAAAGGTTTCCCAAATCTGTTTTTACTCTAGAAACAACAAATATCAGGACTCGTTCTGATGTAAACAAATTGGCAGATGACCAAGTCACTAGATATTTCCTGCCCCAAACGCTGTATTAAGGTCACCGGGAAACCAAAACAACACATTTGGTGGACCAAAGAACTAGCAGCACTTCGGGGTAATGCACGTAAAGCTCACAGAGCGGCAATTTGGACTGACACTGACGAGTGCTGGGATACATGTCATCTTGTCTATCGTATGTTTAAGTCTGACACAAGCAAACTGAAGCGCAAATCCTGGAGGAATTTCTGTCAGCAAACTATCAGCCTCTCTGCATTTGCAAGGCTGGTGCAATTGCTTAAGAAGAATCACTCCTCCAGACTCGATGTCATTCAAAAAGAGGATGGCTCATACACACGCTCCGCCGAGGAAACACTCGAAGTCATGATGAGTAATCACTATCCTGGGCCCAGTCTCCAATCTTTTTACTCGAAAGGGAACTCGAAATTAGGTTTGGCATTTTCTACTCTACTTTTGGGCGAAATCAAGATACGTGTCTATTATTCTATGCTCGAGTACACAATAACTTACGTAGATAATTTATTGCCCTTAGTTCACAGTATGTAAACCCAATATTAAAGCAATAAGTTCCAGTTTGGTTTTTATCCGATCAACCATTTCAGAGATATGATGTTCTATCAAATTTGGAGCTTTTTTAGTGTTCAACATGACCTTAAGTGTCACTTACAACTTGGCTGACATTTAACCGGACAACTGAACACGAACACTTCAACGAACGACATGTCACATTTACTGGTGTTATTTCTTTTGACATGTTATTACATTGTTTAGCAAATTTCCACCAATTAGCAGATTTTCCTCATTGGAAGTAAAGACATTGATTACTATCATTCTCCAAACGACAATATAATAATACTACCCTTATTTACAAAACCAAGCTATTGAATAAAGGCATATACTTACCTGGGTGCGTAGTTACACACATAAATGTGACCAAGGATTTCGCAGATGGCTTCACCGCACCCGACTCTATAAGTTTGAGCAGACACCATCTATCGAAGATAAATGTTCTCGGAAAGTTGTTATAAATGACATTGCGTCAACAAAACGTAATTTTCATCTACATGTACAAAATTCACTGCTGCAAAACTTATCACAACTCCCGAGTTAAGTTCCTGTTCGTCTTGGAGGAAACTGGCGACTCGTAATTGTACGAGATCAGAGTCGTCACCTAAGACTGGACCGTACTGAAAAGAGGGTTGCTGAATGTGGTCTAAAGCAATAACGATATATTGCCAGCTTTTATCCTAAAAATCATCTACAATGTGTTTAATTTTAATTACCTACTGCAATAATATACTTCGGTAAAGTTTTCAAGAAGAGTAATACAATGTATATTGCGTGAAATTGGGCTTGGTTACGTATCATTGACATGAACTATCGTATTCTTTATTTATGCGTCTACGTTATGATATTTTTTGTGGCGTGAATTGGATCGTTTCAACTGGACTTACTAGATTAAACTGACTTAGAACTTCCTTCCGCTTCACAGGAAATATGGCAACTGCTACCGGATACGAGTTCTTGCAATGCGTGACACCTGTCGGATTCTGTTATACCAAGCAGACGAGATCTTGAAGCTTTCTCCCGTGCTTAATAAGGGAAAGGTTGAGCGCTTTGGCGTATATGGCTACTTTTTCACCTCTTTCGCGCCAGATCTTTTTTTCTACTCAGAATCTCAAAATTCTCTGTACTGAAGCTTTGAGCACACGAACGGGGCGATTGTAAACCGATGGCAAGGTTCTTTTTATGTTAATACATTCTCTTTTTTTAGCGGCTGTTTCCCCGATATAACACTGCTTGGAGCCTTCTCCCTCACAACGGATGATATACACAACCCTATGAAAGAGGGGTAAAGAAGCCATGTATGTAAAAGTGCTCTATCCTCCCCTTAACAAACACGGTGGGGTAAGATTCAAGATCTCATCTGCTTGGGGTGACAGTATTCTCCAGGTGTCACGCAACGCAACGCAAGAACCTGTAACCGGACGCAAATGTCATGTTCTCTTGGAATTGGAAGAGAGGTCCTCGAAGTTCTAGAATATTTTAATCAAGAAATTGCAGTACGATTAACTCCACAACTGATGACTGGATGGTTTCAGACTTGCATTTCAATATGATAGCAATTTGTTCATTGTTAAATATTTGTTGCATGTAAAGGTATTTTGTCATGTATAGTTTATTGATTACTATGAGTTTTACATATAAGTCATTCAGATCTTTGATTATTGAAGCGCACGTACAATCATTGGTGTAATACCAAGGGTTATATTGGAAGAGCGGACCTTGGCATGGGGAAGACGGGTGAAACAATGCCAAGTACGGACGAAAATGAACAGCACTAACCATGATTTGCATTTTGAATGATAGATCGAAATACTGAATGTCGGTGTTTTATTGGGTGTCAAACGACGAACATTTAGTTATACAACTGCCAAAGTACATGAACTCTTTAAAACAGTGATCGTCTGTACGACACATGTTCTGAAAAACTATGGTGTGATTCTTGTACAAAACATTACTGTGCCATTGCCAACAGTGCCTCCAGTAAAAAGCTGATATCCACTGCAAGTTCTTACAAAAATTTGCATACAATATTTCTCACAATATAGCGCACCTTTACAGCCCCGTACTTCCCAATTCTTGCCGGTCCGTTCTTCCAATCCAGAATTTTTGTGTGATCCTTCCCACCGGCTGCCCAAGCTTCATAAAGGGTGATAAAAAGCCTGCTCCAGTAAAGAGGTAAAACCTGTCTAATACATGCAAATGTACAATGGTCAACAATGAAGCAATTGCTGAATCCATGTCGTAAGATAATCTGAGCGCAATAAACAGAGACGTAAACAGAAATATTGAGGCATCATTGTTGCGGTGACGTCTGCACTTTATACATGGAAATGTACATGTATTTTTGTAAACGGAATACACGACGTTTTGAACAGGTCACCATTTTAGTTGGTAAAGGTGATACATAACAAATCAAAGCTCTTAGTTGGTAAAGTTGGTACATAGAAAATCAAAGTTCTTTACAATCTGACATCCTTGTCAGAAGGAAAAGCAACAGAAATGTCGGCTCTCGGTATGGAGAATGATATCATTGTAATCTCTTGTAATATTGAACATCCAAGATAGTGAGCAATACCGTGGAGCTGTGAATGCAACATGTATGATAATTAAGCTCTGACCAGTATATAGTGCGCCGTTTTTCTTGACCATCTATCGCCAAGGCTATAATACTGTTTCTCAGACGCCCAGAAGTCCATTACGATCTCAGACCAACCGGTTTCTATATCAGTCGTGAACGCATTGTTCTGGCCAACTTGGTAGCGACCTCAGGTATGAGAAATATCACAAACAATGTATTTAGCAGAACAATGGTAATATACTATCCAGGATTAGCAATCTTCTACAAAAAATGCTCCACAAATAACGTTCACTTATACAAATTAGGCAACATAACAAATTTCCCCTCAGAACTAGATTTCAGTCTCTTTGAAGCCAGCCCCCGCGGGTTACGTGTAGGCCGACTGAGGCAAAAACTGAAAGAGTCGTTGCAAAATTAAACTCGGCATATCCGGTCAGCTTTGAGAGTCATAACTGTGGCAAATTCGAGACATGCCATCAGTGCTTTTGTTAAAGTTTCGCATTGGTCAAACTGCTTTTACTCAGAATGTCTNTAAGAAACAACTTATTAATTTGTTTGTTTGTTTACTTACTTACTGACTATAACCCGTGCACGGCTCTAGCGTTACTTGGTCTACAAATCGATGCATTGCTTCACTCTGCAATTGAAGTGTTAAATGACCACATTAGTGTGTGCAGGGATTTATTTTTACTTTTGCACAAGTAAGTAACGCGACCTGCATGCATTCGAATAGCAGAGCATTCTGAGCGTTCGCTGAACAAGTATATTCAGATTTGACGCTGAGCAGACGCTATGATCTCCTTCTCCAGCTACATGTCCTCGTTCTGACGTTCTTATTGTTACTCAAATCCTTTGGTTGCACACAAAATTAGAGAGCTAAATGGATCTATACTCAGTGAGTGCCATGAGGGGAATCGGATAATTCGGTGACCACAGCTGACCAACTGGAGATTCTTCCACCGCAGCCACTGTATACTATTTCGTAAAATGTAACAATTGTTACATTTTATGCCATTGTTACATTTTACGATGCCAGGCCTCTCCTAAAATGTAACATGTTGTTACATTTGATGTAACCGTTACAATTTATGTCCAATGCACATGCGAGAAATGTACCATTGTTACATTTTACGAAAGCGATGTATTTCATGAGTTTGCAAGGTGTTTGTCACACGGACTGTGTGAATGAAATTCTATCAAATGTTCCAGGTCGACTTGATAGATGTGTCTCTATGCGCTTTCCATGTTTTTAACATGAGTAGTTTTATGGTATAGTAAAAAATGAACAACGTACAGTTTCAACTCCACACGAAAGGGGTATCCAAGATCAGGTAACATTTTTTTTATCGTTAAAGCGTACTTGCAATCTTTTGTTGGCGCTCATAAACCAATTGTGTATCCGAAATTACAGTAAACACACTTCCCTTGGTAAGAACAACAATGACATCGTATTTGGCTAATATCTATCGTATTTCTTCGGGATCGAACGACAATAACAAAAATTTTCATGGAGCATTCAATTTTGGAAGCCAATTTGATAGAAAAAAACGCCAGTTTTAGTCCACGATAGTTTGGTTTATTTCGGCCAGTATTTTATCGCCTTAGAGTCATCGTTAATGCAGTAATTGCCTTGCTTCACACAAAAGGAGCAAAACTAAAGTTTCTGATGCCGGCGGGTACTGTCTACCAATTTAGTTACGAATGACAATTTCGTAAAAAATTGTGGTGGAAGGAAATAAAAGCACGCATTTATTTGCCGGCAGGTTGACAGATTTTGCCAAAACAACAGTAAAATATCGCTTTTGAGAAGGGCGAGCCTTTAGCTTAAAAAGAGGCGGCATAGTAACGAAAGAAATATCATTGTTCCTATGATCTCAAGCTTATCTGAAATAGTGGTGGTAACAACAGGTCAAACCGTGACATGTATACGTAAAAATGGGATCCCCAGCAGGGAAATAGAAAATATTTTCGACTCTGAAAGGACAGGATCATTTTGCTCATATTCACGCTCAGAGCATTCACTGATGGGTAACTGATCTCAGCCGGCGTGCATCAGACCCGAATCATTTTGAAGGGAGAGAATTTGATCAGCTGTCAGGTTTTGCTCTGCGATTTGTTGCGATTACTAATACTGATTCACGCTGGCCCAGATTAGTTACTTTTGCTTCAACTGTTAAGACCATTTCATACTGACGTCGACGCGTCGATGTTTTGGCGAGTTGCAGTCGGTATGGACTGTTAACTTCGGTAATGGATGGAAGTTATCAGCGCCAGTTAATTTCGCCTTAAACAGGTGGCTTTAACAGCGGAGCGTCGACTCTGCGGTGCAGTTGAACAGTCAACTTCGGTCCCATCGAAGTTATCACCAGGGGCCACTGTTATCGTCAACAATTACAGGGCAGTGCCGTCGCTAATAGTTGCTCATATTTTACTCGAATGATCACCAATCGAATTAGAAGTAGGTTTTGTGTCAATTAACACATGCCAATGTTCCCAAATTATCACATTAAAAAATCTTAAGCGTGCACTCGATGCATCTGCACTACGTTGAGATTACTTCGATGGCAACATCGTCAGCTACTATTTACTTCGATGTCCGTTTACTACCAAAGCCGGTATGAGCGGTTCAGTTAACTTCGCAGTTTGCGTTGACGCTCTGCTTAGACCGGAGTTAAGTTAGTATGAAAGGGCTTTTAGGTCGATTTCAGCAAGCAAAACAGTGTACATGTAGCAGTTAATGTAAAGAATTGTCCTTGGGGAGGGGGTCAGAAGTTTGTGGGATGTGTTAAGGACATGCTGTCCACTCTCCATCACCTGGCCATGCCAATACCTTTTTTAGAAAGTTCACATCCCTGTTGGTCGTACTGAGTACAGTGGTGGTGTTTCTTGGTCAACATGGCTATACTTGAGAATATCTAATTAGTTTTGCTTTACATTTTAGAGTTGTGAGAATACAGAGCACCTACACATGCCCATGTAACCGTAAGTTGATGATCTCTCTTAAAAGAAAGAATAGGTGTGCCAAACTGAAGCTTATTCAGTTAATGATAGCCACTTTTTCTCTGTATTTCCATCTCAGACTGTGCTGGTTATGACAAAATGGTTACTTGCAGACTGCATGGTTCAAGCACATTACTTGAACCCACAACCTCAGAAAATTAGCCAATCAAGTCTCATGATTAGAGTACAAATCTGTAAGTTTACTCATGTCATGGAATTGCTCAATTTTCCAGTTGTGTATCGAACACAGAGATGACGCTATAAGCTCTGGTGTAAGCATGAGCCCGGTCTCCAATCTCCGTCCTCAGTCTCATACTCATACTCAAGATTTCATACTCAAACTCGTGCTCACTGGAGTCGTACTCGTAACGTATTTAATGTCCCATTTCGAGCAGACTCCAAACGTACTCAAATCGCACACGAGTTGCTATGGAACTCTTTATGATGTGAAATGCAAAATCACGCACAGTTGCGCTGATTCAGCAACCCCTATTCGCGTAAGCTACCCTAGCAACTACATTATCGTCTGCTGTCGAGTATATCGTGGAAAGATGAGTAATCTGTAATTGTTATTCATTTTTTCAGTTACGATACAAAATTCTCATACCAAAAATTATAGACTTCTTGTTACATTTGCCAATTATTAAGCTTTACTTTTTGCGTTCCTTATCTCCCGAAAATGTCTTAAGAAATTTGTAACAGCTCATCGCATCAAAGTCACGGCCGGAGCGGAGCAGCTACAGTGTCAGTGNGGGGGGGCAAAAGGGGTTCATGATTCCCTAAACTTGACGCATTTACTCTTAAAATTGGCATGGTCACACCAAGTATTGACGGCATGTTAAATTTTCTTTCTCAGTGATGCAGTGGGGAGCCGATGACACCGGCCTCGGGTGTCAGGCACCATATCGCAGGTGCACAACCAACATTTTTAAGGAGAGTTCGAATTGCACATTTTCTTTGAGATGAGGTCGAATTTCAAAGGTTTGGCCCTTAATTGCCAACCGCGGAGTTCTTCCCTAGTTAGCCGGTTGCCCACGTCAGCCGATACACGAGTCAACACTTGTACAACCCATGTACTAATGCTCTTTCGCTTGCTAATCATATATAGTCTTCACATAGAACTCACTGCTGTGTAGGCTTACGCTGATGTCAAAACTTTGATATTCTCTGATAGGATTAGAAAGCGCCTGTTGCCAGGAATCGTACAGCAAGAAGGAGTTCATAAATTGGCGGCAATGAAATGCAGTGGTACGGCGGGTTAATAAGATGAAGAAGATTTAAAACGAAAACTATTGCCTCTGAACTAAAACTGAAGCGCTGAAATATGGTATGAGGACTTGAATTTTCTAAAGATTTGCTGTTTCCCTCAGTGGTCTTTCCATATTTTCTTCTCTACTTATTTTGGAGTACAATTTTAAGCACAATACCAAGCGAAACTTGGCATTTGGAGCATATACTCGGAATTTTACTCAAAATCTTACTCGAAATACAGATAAAATACACTTCACTTCGAGTATACTCGAAAAGTGAGCACGTGCTCGAAATTTCGAGTACAGAATTTTCGAGCATGGCATTGAATACACCGAAGATGAGACTGTACTCGAGTTGAGTATGAAGTGGGAGTATGAGTCTGAGTACGGAGATTGGAGACCGGACGCTATGACCTACACTAGGACCTAGCTAAAACGTAGTCAAAGTCACGTGTTCTCATTTAAAATACACGGCAATATCTCACGTAATCTCGCGAAGTCTTGCTTTTTAGCGAGGTCCTGAACGGGATGCGGGCCCCGGTCTCTTATGTGGCTATCAGTTTAGGATGATACTGTCTCAGCTATAAATTTTGCCTACTGGTTGTTTTAAGCGCAAAGGTACATGTATGATAAATTGAGTTAATGTAAATTCTTAAATGTTGCGATTGCTCCTGGTAAAATGAGTCAAATTTTTGTATTTAGACCCTTCTTTGTCATCTGTACTTTCAGAATGAGTGGTTTAGACGAGCCTCCTATAAAACTTCTTTGAAGGAATCCCAGACTGGTCATAGAAGCAGATCGCCTGAAGAAACCTTGAGGTATTGTTCCATTTCACTTCCTTAATATCTCATGGAGTAACATTTCACATTTTATTTAACTCAGAACTCACAATACCAACCGCAGGTATTTACCTTAAACTGAATGTCTTTTTACTAAGGTCACTATTGTCATCTTGCAGGGATTCAGAGCTGTTGTTCACTCTTGTCCTTATCTTCTTTGTCACGTGCATCCTCACAATCTGGATCAAAGGTTTGTGTCTGCTCTTGTAAAGACTCTATGCTCTATTGGAATTTAAAGTAGATATAGACATGCCTTTTGTCACGAAAACCAGCTTTTCATTTAGACCACGTGTCGTTAGTATGAAATTGATCTCGAATTGTTCCTTAATGAAAATAGGTGTGAATTTTGGACTTGAAAATTTCTAGCAATTTTTTACTGCTTGAGACAGTTTCTTTAGGTTGACTTGTCACAGTTCGCCATTTCATTCACCTGACATGGTCTCAACGATAATGAACTGCCAAAAGTATTTCTCATCTGAATAAGGAAAAAGTCGAAATCAGTTTTATAGCCACAGTAATTGTTCTTCGAAAAATGCAACTCCATCCTCTCTCAGTTGGTTTCTTATTGCTTAGTGATTGACCGTGATAATGTGAACCTTGTTTGAGCTTGATAAAACAGTTGTGTGGTAACTTTATATTCATGCAACGGCAGCTGAGTAGCACTTGGGACATAGCCATATTGCCATGGATTCAGTTTCCAGTCTTAGAACTCTAGGATTCATGTAAACCATAAAGTATTTTGCAATGGCCATCAAAATTTATGATGCGATGAAGATTTATACCAAGAATCAAATGGTAATGTGTGCATTAGTTTAGTCCGTGTGCTGTTTCGGAGCTGTTGATATTGGAAGATATGAAACATGTGAAGCAAACTGTCCGAGAATGGCGAATCATTTTCTGGTTGTTGTCATATTTATTTGCCAAGACAGCAAGCTTACGGTAAATTACACAAATCGATATCTTGTCATGATTTTTAATCATCTACGATTCAGTGATGAAGAAGCGTCTTTTTGACAATTAATAACCACGCGTAATTGCAACAGGATCTTAGAGACAAGTTAGCCATAATATACAGTGTATATTATGGTCTCGACATGGTCGATAATCCGAAGACTCGGTAGGTTCGGTTGAACTGCAGTCCGATAGTGCTATGCTTTGAAGAGCAATGGTCTGCTATAACGTGCCAGCATTTTGAGAACCAGTTTTCTCCACTAAATAACGGGCATCAAACTGGTTCTCACGTTATGTCAGACTATTGCCCGTTGAAGGCTAGTAGGTTGGTAAATAAACGTAGGTGTTTTAATTTCTCAAGGTCTTGTAAACGATACGTCTATAGCCATGTTCCTTTAGACCGTAAAATTGTCAATCTGAAAATGGCACGTGTACGCATTGGCTTTGACTTGAGCTGGCGACTTTTTCGGCAACAGTTCAGGATCGGATGAGCATGGTGATGTTTAAATTCCAAAGTGCTTCGAGTTAAGAATTCAATGTTGACAGCTTAACAACGGGGAAATGCCTCTTTAACTAAGTGTCGATCTTCTCGCGAGACAAGCAGCAGAAATCTCTTCAAGATGCCAGAGAGAAACCGGGCAGTCGGTGGTGTATGTACTCGCGGTTCATAAAGGATGTGTGGCTGTTCAGGTACGTAGCCAGCACTGGGCGGGGGGTGGTTCGAATTTCTAGAAAGATGGACCTTTTGCAAGCGTCAACACTTGAGTTCTTGGTAAGGCGCTTGACGCAAGTTGATTATGGGGAAGGGAAATCTGTATCCACGGCAACGATGGCTCTCAGCTCTGTGTTCTTGAGATAAGACGGAATTTGTAATACCAGAAATGAAGATGTCATGACGGTTGCTCGCAAACAACAGGGATCAGATTCGTACGTAATGTGATCCATCAATATGGACTACCGTTCTCGCCATAATAATGCGCTTACAATCACCGCCCTTCCTTCTGAGCGGCTGTCACCAAGATCAAAGAAAGTGCGGCGCCCTTGTCGGCTACGGTTGTGTTGACCGCATTGTCCTGCGTGAGCAAGACCCAATTAAGTGTAATTACACAACCATAAACTGTCGTAATCATCACTACCTGTACATAACGGCGAATTTTCAAAATGCAAATTAATAAATAATTGTTGTAAAAAAAAGGAATACCACGGCAGTATTCAGCTGGAAAAACAAGCAAGCAAGGTTTTGGATTTTGAAAAATCGATCAACTTAAAGCTAAAAACTACAAACATTGGGTACGACTGAAGATAAACGACCAAGCGCATCCATACAATCGGGGGATTTACAAACGCTGACCAGAGTTAACAATATATCACAAGGATTATTCTTTTAATATTCTTTCAATCTCGTTTAAACAGGTTTTTGACTAGGAAACAGTTGTATTTAACTTGTGCCCACTCTATATTTTTATAGCTGACAAAAATCTAGAATAGTTATGTAGTTAGTGCAACCGAAATGGTCCAGAGATTCCAAATCTTCCGTTTGGCTATCATCATTTGCACTTTTGTATATATTTTATGATTTGAGTTCTAATAACGATTAAACTTGAACTAATGACACGTGTTGTTTTGTTCGCTATGACATGTTTAGTGTAGCTGTAATCTGGAAAGTTCAGGGATGGGTTCACAATTAGCTAAACTAATTAAGTTTTGCTAGCGATTAAATCCATGCGCGCACCCAGGGGGGCAAAAAGGTCCGCCCCCGAGAGACAAAAAAATCCGAGAAAATGGGACAAAAGCCCACTAAATAAGCGCAAACACGGAATTCACACAGGTGCAATAGTTTTTTTTTTTAATCCGCCCGCTCTTTTGTTAGCAAAAGGTCCACAAGGTTGAGAATTCGAGCCCTCTCATATTGAAGCCTGGGTGTGCGCATGAAATCTACTACTGTTTTTGGTACTCTAAGTTTAAAATATAATAAAAAGATATCAACCTGTTCCTGGTAAGAAAAAAACCCCATGAGTATTAAAATGAAATAACAAAAACCGGTGTGAAACATATTTGAAACCATCGTTCCTTTGGGAAGTTGCCCATGGTCAAGATAAACACAAATTAACTTTTTCAGTCATTTTGTAATATTTAAAACGTAGTTAAAACTGCCTTCTACAGTTGCAGGCTGGAACTTTGTGCAAATGCCATAGAAAACAAATTTGGGTGTGAGACAGTAGTGATAACTGTTACCTTTCGACTTCATTAGCTCAGATCTACGTCAATACAAAGGGCGTGCTGAATAGGCATCATAAAAGTTGTCTGGGGCTAAGGGAATGTGAGCGGTGACCAGTTTAAGCGAAAAGTTCTCCACATGGCGTTAGGCCTACCTACTGCCAAACTTTCAAATCGGCTTTGTTAACTGAGTGATTACACCTCATCACATACTCCGATGGAAGTATTTAGTCAGAGGATGGCTTGACGTAATTTTTCATCGGATAGTATTTGCTTACATCGCTGGAAACGGGAACAGACCACTATTCCGCCAGTTCACTATTCTGAAGGTTCATTACTTCGAATGTTCACCACTCCTAAGCTTCATTTCTCCGAAAATGTTTAAAATTTCTAAATCACTTGTAATTGCTGTACTTTTACAGGCGGTTATTAGATGCAACTATACTTACCACTTTACACCTGGCTAATAAATCACTTTGTTTGGATTCCAGGTCCATGTGAATTGCCCGCATGTCTTACGAATACGGATAAATGAGTACGAACTTGCATTTATAAAAGAATATGAAGTAGGAATGTTGATAAAAATACCACCACGATACATTCAATCTCATGTCAAAATCGCATCATCTCACAGCGCGACAGAAAAGTTTAGGGCCGCTGCGCTTCAACCTCACGCACTGAACTACTCGCACGGCCTGGTCAAAACTAAATGTAGTTAGTAAGCTACCCTGCCCCGGCGTGTACTGAATTTAAAAGAACGGAAACGCAGACACGTGTACACGCATGCATGTCAATCCACCAATCCACAATCAAAGTGGACCCTTGATGTTCAAGATATTTGGCGATCACTTTAAATTCGAAATTTGAAAATGCCTGCACTTTATCCATACTACGCTAGAAAGTACAACATGGTAGCAAATAACAAACCCATTTTCTGCTGTTTTGTTTTGTTTCTTGGTCGATTTTAAAGGCATTGACACTGCACTACTTTTGGGGATCTCTCTCAATGCTATTAAGTTTGGGCTAGGCATAGACATTTACTTCTAGACTTCCTTGTTACCCTATGGTGTAGAGACCTAGCGCTTTCAATGCCGATGAATAACTAAAGCCTCCTCTTATCGTCATCGGATACGACCCGATGATTATGTGAAGCGCTTTACATCAGAAGTAAATTCAAAATTAATGATTATGATTTTGGTTAGTAGACCTTGTAGTTACAACAATTTTTTGTCCATTTAGTAAATCTTATATATCCTATCGGATAGGCTAGGGTTGGACCTTTTCCTCGGAGGGGGGTTCGACCGAAACCCCCCTGGCTACGGGCCTGACTGTTACAAGACATACAGTATCTTCCTCAAGTTTCATTCTTGTTGGTTTTTCTAGCCGTTTTGTAACATTTCGACGACTTGACGTCGACATCGCCGCTAAAGAAAATCCTGGAATCCCAATCGCTTGTAAGACAGTGAAATGGATTTTGTGATCTCGCAAACTAATTTAAACATTGGCTTAAATGAGGTGAAGTCTCCTCGGCCCCGCCAAAATCTTAATATTATACTACAGAACAGCATGCTGTCATCTGTGGAAACACAATAACTGGATTTTGAACCACTCTTATTCTCAGAGTGTCGTCTGATGAGTCACCGGTCGTGCAATAAATTTTCAAAATGAACAAGACAACTCCGGAATTAAAAAATTTTCGATTCATAAAACAGCGACTAACATTAATTTCCTTTCGATTAGAGTCCATTTCATTTCTGGCTAAATCTACGTTATACAGTATCTTGACGGGTGATAGCCCATCCACGTTGTTGAAATCACGCAAACTTGCTGCCTAGTGCGCAAGTCCATTAGATGAATAAATGGTTAGGTGCAAAATGTCACTTCGACTGCGGCAAAAAATCAACAAGAACATTATTTTATTGAGACAAAAGTTCAACTACATTGTTAAATAATTCTGGCAAGATATTTATCCAAGCTCGGCAAACTTCTGTCAAATTCTGTCTAATTAACTTTTAAAACTAATGCACCTACCTACAATTTGTCAGTACTCAGAGACGATACCGATTCAGAATCGAGCCTCGAATGGGAAGGATTGCTGATCAAGTGTGCTTTCACATTCCTAATACGCATGCCCCGGAAAGTAGGCATGAGCCCATGAGACAGCGTGAGTACAACAGGACTGTCCAGCCTCCCGTTCAGTAACCCCAGGACCTCGCTAAAAAGCAAGACTTCGCGAGATTATGTGAGATATTGCAGTGTATTTTAAATCAGAACACGTGACTGTAGCTAAATTTTAGCTAGGTCCTAGCGTAGGTCCTAGCGTTACTGAACGCACGCCAGGATAGAGGCCCCTTTTGTCCTGGAGGTAGGAAAACACGTTCTTACGTTGACCTCATTTTAGAGATGACGGGCGAATTTTATTAATTATGTCGGAAAATATTGCATCCACGGATACTTATCAAGTTTATCCATCTTTCTGTCTGAGTTAAGCTCATGATAGCACAGCAGTAATACTGCGCTGGTATTGGATGAATACAGTCGAGAAAAAAAATGGAAAAAAAACAAAGGCGCGAAAACGAAGCCAGAGAACTGCTTGGCTGAAGTTGCAGCGTTGTGGGTAAATACCACTGTGTCGCTGTGTTATATGAGACCGTCCTATGAAGTGCTTGTTTACTTTGGTTCTATAAAGTGAGGCGAGGTGTCTGTTTGTATGGCGAATTACCTGGGTGGACTCGATTTTTATGTGTGTTTGGGTGCTTGTGTCAAGCTGGAGACGCTTATTGAATCGCAAACTATTAATATATTACTTATGACTAATGTCGAATGTATATCGATGATAACCTAGTCGGTGATTTGAATTTTTGCATGCGTGTACATCTGAAGAAATAATTGTAATTCCCTTGATCAGCCGTTAAACCAATGAGGTTAGATTTACCCACAAACAACAGAAATACCAGCAATCGAAACCTATTTTTAAATAAACAATTACCAAGTATTTACGGGCACATAGATGTTGTTTGATAGTAAATGTAGTCTAATACACATGTTTCTCTCGGTCATAGATTATGAAAATAACAGAGAGATTTTTTGTAGTTTTCAGCAGATGCAATTATTGTACTTAACAAACACGAAGCCAGGTTGCGATTTACTTAAGTTACAAATAACCACTATAACAAAAACAAAAGGTTTGGGTATTTTTAAAACTTAATTATGTTTCGATCTCGTTTAAAATTAATGCGCTGGATTCTGTTAAAATCCGCTAGGTAAACTAACTGGTGTCATGTTGGATATGAACTATAACTCAATAACGTGTTTTGTGGGTCCTAGTTGTAAATTATTCTAAATGACCTATGGCTGCAGATTAGTCAGTGCACGGCCAAATCTACGCAGAAAATTATATAACGGCCAGACATTTTTTTATTTCAAATATTCAAGGCCATAGGGCCAAGGTGCGGTTTCTAACGAATGATTCCGCTGCAAAGGCACGATTACAAATGTTTGTTTATACACTGATGACCCCATGGGTTAGGCCAAGATATTAATCCGGCACTGCGTTTGACGCGTCTTGACAAGAGGCTGCTTTAGCAAAACAGGCCATTCATTATTGCGACCCTTGGTTTGCATCTCTCAGTAGACTCGCGTTTATTCGCATAGTTTTGCCTAGAGACCAGGTGGAAGTAATTGACAGCTGTGCTCTTGCTCATTTACACTCACAGGGGTGTTTAATAATTTTGCGCCATCTTTGACAGAGCTTTTCCTAGAAAACACAATTTCTGCTGTCAAAGGGGAGCCAAAGTGCTATCTGACAGTCTGAGTAAAGTATTGTAACAGTTAGTACAATCATGTTAAAAGAGAATGCCACATATCAATTTAGATCGAGTAGTTTCACTCGATAACAGCAACTTCATTTTTTTTACCTGACACTTGACTGCAGACGACGGTGTTGAAATTAACCAGTGACGTCACAGGTTCGAAAGCAGTCTGTTCAGCAGTTCATAACACGTATGAACTATTTGTTTTACGCCAATAAATCATAAAAATTCGATGTAAAACCCTTATAAATACATCGAGTTCTTGAAAAAAGTGTTGTATTATTTTCAATTGAGTTTGAATTTTGAAGTTTCAGGTCATTTGGTGCAACCATGAGGTCACTAGGTGCATTTTTCTTCTGAAATTTTGATTCTTAGCACTAACCACACTTTTTTTTTCATGCAGTTTACATTTATTCCCTCATCAGGGCTCATTAGGCACCAAAAGGGTGCAAAGGTTATGTAATTTTCAACATGTAATTTCTACTACAGTTTTAAAGAATTCTTTTTCATATTGTAAAACGGGTAGTTGTCAATAACTTCCCATAACAATTCCAGTAAACGCATTATCGTCACACCGTGACAATAATCTTTTTAGTTAATTTATTGTTTTTGTGGTCAAACCTAATAACCATCCAACGACAAACCCAGAAATGTGTTCTGGCCGTAACATTGATTATGTCCTATACGTTTGAAGTCATTTTTCATAAAGCAGACGCCAGGACATGGCAAGTAGTACCAAGGTATACCGAATGGTAGTTCTGTTGTACAAGAAGCCGCCTCATCACGTGACAAAAATACTGTCACGTGCGTGGTTTGGATTGGCACGATGATTTGCCTCCGATACAAAAAGCTTTAGACATCCTGAGAATAAGTGGCATCGTGTGTGCTGACGTCTAAGCAATCTCAGTCGAAAATATCTGTAGTTACATTGGTTTTGCACCGGAAATAGCATATATTTAAATTCAAATTCAGATCCCCTGTG
>NMRA01000623.1:222603-242669 GCA_002633005.1 Phoronis australis | reverse complement strand
GCATTTTTCGCATGTAGTTCATGGGCTGGGCGCTTACTTTAGCAAAGTCTGAAAACGCGTTGGGGCACTTGTTGAGCCATGGGCGCTAATTAGGGCGAATAGCGGCAGAATTACATACAGCAGCGTAGTTTAATGCACACAAATTACACGTCGTGCAAACCAGTCGGTCATCCCGTTTACCATCA
Source organism: Phoronis australis (assembly GCA_002633005.1). Taxonomy (NCBI): domain Eukaryota; kingdom Metazoa; phylum Phoronida; family Phoronidae; genus Phoronis; species Phoronis australis. The sequence continues at coordinate 242,484 of NMRA01000623.1, read as the reverse complement.
ACAATCCCAGTAGCCTTTGCGCACCCTAATTTCCGGACATGCGCAATCGTTAAATCGATTCGGTTGCAACTCTGCTATTGGTACAGGAGTGTGTGTCAGTGTTAATGGGACACACCTGTGTGAGTCAGTGTTCACTCGTGGGTATGTCAGATATAGTTGAGATGTGGAAAGCACTGTTGGTATGTGGAGAATTTCTCGCTTACGCTGGTCTCCGCTCAGATTCCCTTAGCCCCTTAACTTTTACGATGCCTATTCAGCACGCCCTTTGTATTGATGTAGATCTGAGCTAATGAAGTGGAAAGATAATAGCTAGCATTACTGTCTCAACAATGGTTGTTTTAGTATCCCCAATTTAGTTTTCTCTGACATTTGCAAAGTTCACTACAGCCTGCAACTCTGGAGAGTCGTTTTAACTCGGTACATTATAAATATTACAAAATGACTAAAAAGGTAAACTTGTGTTTATCTTCACAAAGGGCCACTTCCCAAAGGAATGATATGTTTCATATTGGTTTTCGTTATTTAATTTTTAATGCTGCTACCCACTTGTTTGTTTTTTTCTTACCGGGGACGGGTTGATAACTTTTTATCTAAGTTTTAAACTTGAAGTACTAAAACAGTGGTAGATTTTGATCGCCTGCGAAATTTAATTAGTAAAGTTCATTGTGAGCCNGGCACTGAAATCAAGTAAGATATAATAATAAAATTTATTTTGAGGTACTAGAGTCATGTTGTGTACACTTTAAACTTGAAGTACTAAAACAGTGGTAGATTTTGATCGCCTGCGAAATTTAATTAGTAAAGTTCATTGTGAGCCCATCCCTAAACTTTCCACAGGTGCACTAAACATTTCACGTGTCATTAATGTTTAATCTTTATTAGAACTCAAATCATAAAATAGTATACAAAAGTGCAAATATGGTGATAACCAGAACTGAAGATTTGAAATCTCTGGGCAATTTCGGTGGCACTGACTATTAACTATTCTAGCTTTTTGTCAGTAGTAAAAAATGAAAAGTGGGCACAAGTTAAGTACAACTGTTTCCTGGTCAAAATCTGGTTAAAAGAGATTAAAAGAAATGAATCCATGTGATATTGTTAACTCTGATAAGCGAGTTTGTATATCCACCGAGTATGTCAATACGGGCTGTAGTTTATCTTTAATCGCACCCAATGGTTATAGTTTTTAAATTATTAGTTCATCAATTTTTAAAAATCGAAAGCCGTACTTGGTTGTTTTTTTCCAGCTGAATACCGCCGTGGTGTTCGGTTTTAACGAAAATTAGTGGTTAATGCATTTTGAAAATTCGCCATTATGTACAGTCAGAGATGTTTAATACAGTTTATGGTCTTTAATTGGGTCTTGTTCGCATCGGGCATTGCGGTCATCACAATTGTACCTGATTTCGGCGTCGAGCTCTCTTTGATCCTGGTAAAAGCCGCTCAGAAGGACGAGCGGTGAAAATTCCCGCATATCTTAATGCGTGACTTCCTTGTAAACGTATTATTCACGTTTATGGTAAGCCTACACGCTATTTGCCAGTGATGAGAAACCGGCGTAACAGTCTCTGCGTCAGACCTTATTTTTAGGTAAACAAATTTTATAGCGAATCAACACAGATTTCGAGACTTTTTGAAAGTAAAGCGGGAATTCTGGTACCATGCACGGTGCGATAAACGTGCCGCCAATCTTCCGTTTTGTTTCGAGTATGCGACGAGTAATTATCAAGCATGTAAGCAACTGTTACAACGCCTGGAATGTTTTTCGCAATAAATTCCGCAAAATTTGGTGAAATTGGAATAATGCAGTATTTTTGCGTTCGCGCGATTTTTTTTCGCAATCCTATTCTGCAATCTTTGCGCAAACATTTCCGCAAAAGAATCGTATAAACAGGCCTAAACCAAAACCGCGCAATTTACAAAGAGAATGTGATTACAACATACGTAAAGGCAATGTAAATGCTTATTTCGTATCCCAGTACAAGAATTGAGTTTTTTATTCTGCTGACTGGCGCAAACCAATTATAAAAAAATCATTTTGGGTATTTTATCGCGAAAGTACATGTACGGAAAACTTGCGTCGGAGGTCTTCTTAATTGTTCTACAATGTCTAGAAATCACTTTGAAATCGTATTGTGACGTTTCAAAAATTCCTGCTCCTCCCATATTAGTTAAGTTATAAGCAAAAGTGAGACTGTGTACTACAGAAATAGTCGATCCTGTAAAATGTTGATCTCAGCAGCAATCAATTACACTCTCCAGATAAGCAGAGCAGGTTATAACTTCCCCAATGCCGTGAAATGTTTAACATGGACGGCGCAGCACTGAAAAAAGTGGGGGGCTGAAGCCTCCTCAGCGCCCCTGTGGGGCACCACCTATATACTATGTGCAGGCGTAGCACTCAAAAAGTGAGGGCAGGCTATAGCCCCCCAGCCCCCTATGGTGCGCCGCCCATGAGGTAGGCCTATTATGCATACAATTACCCGCATCGTGCGCGGAAAGTTATTTTAATTCATACAAACAATCCGAGCACGGTGACGTTGATTAAGAAAAACAAACGCACCCCAGCAGAAATTTAAGTTAGGTGCTTTAATACCAAAACATATTTTTAGCGCTTTTAACTGTATGTAATGAACTATTTCATTGGTTATCTGAAATGCTTGAGGTCTTTAATATTCTGTTTCTTTGATCCGGTTTAATAAACTTCAAAGCCTTGTGGCCTTGCATTCTCTAACAATTATCGCGGAACATTTAATCGGGGTTCCCGAAAAATTTGAACATTGCCAAAACCAAATGGCAATGACATTAACTTAAAACTTTATAGAGCGCAGCGATGATTGGATCCTGACAGAGTTCGGCGAAAGATAGAATTGGTTTTCAGTACTGGACGTAAATATGAACACCTAGATGTACACGAGTCCACGTTTTCTGAACTGAGCATGCGTATCGGGTATGCACTGCCGTGGTACAGAACTATGTAAAGCAAACAATACGATTTTTAATTTGCTCTATGAAAACACGACAATAAAATGCAAAGTTCTCTAAAATAACGAGTCATTGAAGAAAACAACACTCAACAGTGCATTAATGTCATCAGCACTTGCGTGCCAGGAGTAATATAGTCCTAGGTGAATGCTATTGATTTTTTTGGCGGACACAGAAACTTTCAGAGTGTTTATAAAGCTTTTCGCCTCGATGTCGGGGCGATCCGTGATGGTACTAATAGCTTGCTATTGTAATGATATTTATAACATAGCTTTAATTCTAATAATTTAAAGATCTGTATTTTCTGATTGTGCTTGAGTAGACTTCGTGAACGTGACCGACCTTCCTGTTACAATATACCAGAATTTTTCCTACAACGACCGCCAGTTTACTGCAAAAGGTCCACGAATCTGATTCCACTGTGAATTTTCCATCTTTTACGACTACAAGCTTATATAATCCGCTATAAAAGTGAGTAATTTTAAAATATGATCAAATCAGACGTTTTCACTCCAGGGGAAGCCACCATTCACCTGCGATTACATTGAAATAGGAGAAAGTGCATTCAGACTGTCAAAATCACCCATACTGATGGAAATCAGGAGAAAGGTGTGTGTCGACAATCCAGATTTTTTATAAAAGTATCTGCAGGGTACTTGACTTTCCTGGTAAATTTCAACTTCTTGCTGTTTAGTTGAAATTGAATTCCCGTGAAAAGTTAGGTTATTATTTTTACCCGAAGTAATACCATGAAAATTACCTAAAATAGATGCCTTAGGTTTCGGTTCCCTGGTATTCGTTTGTTAGTAATTCTTTGAACCGTTGCTTGGGAGTCGTGACGCCGGACCAAAGATCACGTAACCACGGACTAGATTGATATGTGGATTTATCTTCTGCTTGGAAGCCGCTGTCGTCTGAAGTCGAATCCAAACAGGATGTTTTTTTGCCAATATTTAGGAGTCTTTGGTTTACCGAAGCTTCACCGAAACTTCGCTTACCTTTCCGCTAAGATGCCAGACAATAACGAAGTTTCGCTTGCAGATTAACTACCGGAGTTAATCCTTCCCACTTACTGAAACTTCGGTTAACGCGAAGTTCGCCTCTAATGGGAAAGCGAATTAACATGCAGAATGAATGCATTATGTAAACACCCGTCGACGCGGTTGTAAAAATGAATAAAAACCTATTTCAGCGTTTTGGCCATTTCATCGTATTTCCTCTGTCAAAGAAGGATTCTGCACTAACTTTTCACGAGGAATTCAATTTCAGAAGCCTAGACACTTAAAAAATTACCAGTTCAGTCTGCCCCTGACATTTTAATTTATTTCAGCCAGTATTTTATTACCCGGGCGCGAACTGACATCGCTAATGCGATAATTGACCTGTAAAACACAATGGATCAATTTTGGTGATTATCAAGGGCGAACAGCGACACCGGTTTCTCCCGCGCCGGCTGATAGAGAAGCATTGTCCAACTAGTACAACTATAGCTGACTCAGTTTTCTCAGCTACACCGCCAGTGGGGCAAGACAGGCCGATATAGATACCGCACGAAGCCACATTTCCAAAATTCTCAAATTGTGATCTCTCTTTTGAATGAACCTCTTTGGCCATATTTTTCTGCCTGCTCAACTTTTTCTTTCTTGTTAGTTCAGTTAACCCGCAATGAAATTAGTAGGAGGTGTCACACACCCGTCACATCCAGAAGTTACACCTTTGCCACCGACATTCCACTTTTAGGGCTTATAGACTTTTTCCTTTGAAAATTGTGGTTGGTCCCCCTTACAATTGCAACATTTCTAGATCCACCTGTGCGACTCCCACTGTTTCGCTGCCCAGTGAGTCATTGGTCTGCTTAAATGTTCTTTTGTTGTGTATTCTTCTGTACCAAAATCTCGCTAAATCTCGAAGCGCGAGAGTTTTCAAAAATAAAAATGGCGCCAGTTTGTTGATGGTTTATCTGCTGCCTTATTAAAGTCAGACACTGACAGGTAACTGTGATTTTCTACATGGTTTGTTCAAATATTCTCTCATAATGAATCGGAACTGGTTGCATAGTGGACCTTGATTTAGAGAACTAGTTTCGTCTACTAAATAACGGACCCGTTATTCATTGATTTGCGTCGTTCTCCTTCGGCTTCGGTTTCGAGTCATCGTGAACAGTGAAACTTTCACTACATCAGACCGGCACGATAGGGCCCACTTCTCCATTGATACTGTGCTGAAACTGTTAACTGACTAGTGACAATGAAGCAATCTGCCTTGCTGTATTACTTAGAATTAACTGTAGTGTAGTGTAATAGTTTTAGTTTTAGGAAATATTGGAAATCGTCTGCCAGCTCGGTTTAGCTGCCCGGGTCTGCAACAAAAAGACACTCTTAACTGCCGCTAGACAGAGACAGTGCCACCATCTCAACTAGCCCCAATAGAGATGGCGAAGCTCCTGTAGGTGCTTCATACGCTGCAAGCTTTTCGGTGAATTATGCCTCGGGGTATTCCAAGCTCACGCATACGTGATCTTTAGAGCAAGCGGAATTCCAAGTTTGAGCACAACAAGACTACGGTCAATCTATCACTTCCAGTGTTGCTGTAAATAAGGTTCCATGCCTCTGTGGTAAATAAGCCATGAAACTTTCATCAACATGTAGAGGTAACAATGGAACCGGGTGCATACAAAATTTGACTACAGTCACTACTACTACCCTGGGATTGGCTACTGTCTGACCATGTCTCCAATCGAAGGTCAGGCACCAGTCGAGATCTTGGTGAGGTAGTCAATAGTCTGATGTAACATGCCTGTAATTTGAGAACCAGTTTGATGCCTGTTATTCAGTGGAGAAAACTGGTTCTCAAAATTTGGGCACGTTTTATCAGACCATTACCGAGATTTAGAACTCATTGCCACTATTATCCCAATTGTCAATGAAATGGAATGCAAAGCATTTCCTGTCCCTTTTCTTAGTGCATGAGACATGTTCTAAAAAGGTCGAGATATGCTCCCGTTGTATCGTGAAAAAATGGACGGACTTCTTATCCAAGAAACAATTTGAGAATATTTTAAAAGTGGTCTAGTTTGTCACCAGTTAGTTACACAGCAATTTTACGTAAGTTCCACGCATTTTCATACCTTATGATGTCATTACAGGTTGGGGTGACCATGCTATCTTCACCGCCTGTGTCGTCATCTAGGGGCAGCACCAAGAGGAAACTCAACCTCCTGGCCGATGCTGTCGCTTTCTTTGTTAAGGGTAAGGATTTTTTTCCCACCTGTTTTTGTTTCATGGAACTAGCTGTATTTTGGTATTATTGAGTCTTCATCCCTGGGCATATTTCTAAGAGCGCCACCTTAGAATTCTCATGTCTTGGGCGTGAGGTGACAGCTGTGGACAGCATGCAAGGTGTGAAATGAAACACACCAAGTAGAAAGTCACAAGCAGTGAAGTCTTGGTGGAGGTTAGGTTAGAACCATCGGTACTTACTGTGGGTTTTGAAAACACAAGATCGTCCATTATTTGGTGTTAATTGTAAAATGTTGAACATCATGAATGTGATCCTGGGTGATTGTGTACACATGAGACATACTGGGGCTTTTTTACCTGCAGTTTACTGAATTGTTTCAATTATTGACTACACATAGTGTACCTAATTATCGGACGGAACCTAAATATCGGACATTTCATAGAATCTTACTTGAAGCATAATCTGAGAATTAAGTGACACCAATTTTTGTTCCGTTGCAATGCATTCAATGTCCGGCACCGTCTCGTTTTTTACAGCGTTGCCTCGTTTTGATTTCACCGAGAGAGGGTGCAATTTAGACCCCCAAGTCGTCCTAAAATGGACGATCGCATAAATGGGTTATAAAAGTTAAAAATAAAATCTTTTTCCACAATGAAACCATCTCAATGAACTGACAATATGTCACTGTTCCATTTTTTCATTTGTTTTTAAACTCAAGTCAAACCCCGACCGCACACATATATCAAGAAGCCAAAGTGATACTAAAAACTGCAGTGAGTTCATTAAAATAACTTGGCGCCGTCATCAGATTTCATTTTATGGACAATTTTGTTGCGAATGGACCTGTGTTCTAGCAGCATATATGTCAAAATACTCGAGCTGAAATTTGGCTTCAAGGTGCCCGCAGCCATTACGTGGTTAGTCAGTTTTCGGCAGTGTGGCGTATGGAGAAACATGGTGTTCGATATTTAGGTTCTCCGAAGGTTCGCTTGTTTTTTTTAAAGATAAGTCGGAACATAAATGTGGCTTTCAGTGACGAGATATAGTAATAAAACAATTCCGTGAAGGTAAGTCTTTATTTCAGCAAAGAATTTACAACAATCCGTAGTATTTTCAATTAAATATAATGCAAAATGTGCCAAAACGTCCGATAATTAGGTCACTTGACTGTATACGTTGAATTAACATTTATGAGAAATTTCAGAACAATCTCGCCCTAAAGTGCGGGGTAATACAGAACTGAGTGGTGCCCTGAGTACAATTGAAGATACAGCTAGAGATAAAGGACTTAGTGGTCACCATATCAATAAGCTGGTGAATGTGGCTGCCAGTGGACGATTTGGTAAGTGGATTCCGTAAATGTACATTTAGTTTATTCTCAGTCATAACTTTTGTCTGGATATTATATATTCCTATTGGAGTGTGTTGATGATTTGGTGGGTAAGCAGGTGTAAAAGTGCGTTTAGTTTATTGTTGGTCACAGCTAGATATTTATTTTTTGGAATGTGTTGACTGATTTGGTATGTATGACTGACTTTATATTAGTGTAATCTTGATCACATTTTTGGAATACTTTGAGACATGGATTTCTTTCAGATATTATGTATTCTGTTCAAGTGTAATATCAGACAATAGTGTGAAGCAAAGAGAGCTAGATGTTCATACATTTTCTTTGCCATAAGTGACATCATATATGACAAGTGTTTGCCTTTTTTACCAAGGGTCCAATTGCTTAATGAATAATTTTAAGTATCTGTAGACTCATGAAACTAAATACTTCCAAAACCCATGATGATCACAAATTGTTAACAAACAAATGTACTGCCCAGGTGTTCTTAACATATATACAAAAATACTGCCTATATGTTTGTGACCATAGTTTCCTAAGTCTACTGTTAATACCTTAACATTATTTATTCATAACTGATTTAGCCCGGTTCATGTAGCCTGTTACCTTAATAATTCGAACAATGAAGTACAGTTGCGGATGATCTAGAGAATACTGCACTGTTGTTTACTATATAATTCATTACTGTGTGTTCAGCTCAAACGACCAGTGTGCGATTGATCAAGGCTCTGATCCCATCTGAGGCGGTTCCATGTGAGGCTGTTCTCAGAGCACTGTCATGGATGTGTACTAACTCTGCTTCAGTACAAATACAGGTATGCCTGTCTTATCTAACCTTGTTTATGTTGTCACGGAACCTAGTCAAGAGTTTTCATTCATCTTTAAATATTCGTGAAACAATAGTGAAGAATTCTGAACAGTTTGTGCCCTTAGACTACTTACTTGTTGATCCCCCTAGTGACTGTTCAGGGACTCATCTAGCGGCCGTCATGGGAGCGGCCTCTTTAAAAAATGTCGGCTTAGATGACACGATCAATGAAGAAAAAAGATGTCCTGTTATAAGACACCCTCTATGGCAAAAACGACCGCTGAACGAAGAATTTTGACATTTTGGATTTTTAAATTTTGTTGAGACCTGCAATTCGTTGTTTTAATTCGATACATTTTCAAACAGAAATCGAGGTCACATACTTGGTATTGCCATTTTTACCATAAACGTCACGGCGATGTTCGTCAAATCCTGACAACTATATTTTTCGAGGGAATTACTTTCCTGTCCTGTGATGTCGGAGTGAACTCGTAGAATCACCCCATATGGGAAGTGTCAATTTCAGATCCTAGATGAGTCCTTGTGACTGCCACTCCCTAAGTTTGTTGGATAGTTATTTTTTTCTTTGATATTTCAGTTTTTGCATAAAAATTCATTTCTGTGTAAATGTATTTGATTGATGTCTTGTTGTTCTGCAGAAATATTTATTTGTTACGATCAGCACATCATGGTTTTCCAGACCTCTGGCTAGAGCAGTTGTGTAACCCTGACTAAAAGTTTATGGTTGGTATCAATACAACATGCACTGAAATACCACTGACACTGATCTAATGAGCACTGTGTTAAATTTACAGTCATTATTGATTCGCTGGATCCTACTTATCTATGAGAGTATAGATGATCGCACCAGTCTCCATGCGGTTTACGAGATCCTGTTCTGCTTCTTGGAGAATGAAAGCTTAGTGAGTTGACATACTCTTACATCTTTAAGTGAATGCGATTAAACCAACCTTAAGGTGAACCGTTGTTAATAAAGACACTTTTAAAAACACACCGGGTAGAAAGTCTGCTTATGTATTCAGTAGTGTTGTTATTGAACATTTTCTTCAGTTGTTTAGTTGTGATTGTGTCTGTATCAAACACATGGACAAAAACATGATTCTAGATCTTGCTAATCATGTCAGTATATGTTTGTCGTTGTATGCCTGTCGTTGATCTTTCAGTGCCCCCATATCTGTCACCTGCTTTATCTGCTGACCAATAAAGAAGATGTTCTACTGTGTAGGGTGCAGAAACTGTTGGCTCTTCAACATAAAAGGGTGAGACGACTGCTATGGTAATGTTTCTTGTGGAAAAGTTGAATATCATTGTGATAAATTCCTGAGCAATAGTAAGTAAAATGGTTTGTAATTCACTGACTTGTCACAAGCTCTCGTAGTTATTGTTTACTTTTGAAAAATGACAGCTGGTTGATCGTGTTTATTTCAAATAAAGAAACTGATATAAACTGTCTGTGTACAACCTGAATTAATATTTCTGTCCAATTGAAAATTTGGAAAATTTCAAGAGAGTCTGTGATCATTTTAGCGCCCCAAACCTTCCCTGTGAAACAGATACTAAAGTTAAATGTAGTGGTTGGTAACCAGTATTTCATCATTTTGAATAAACTCAACTTATTATTGCAGGGCGCTCAACCCTACATCATTGGATTGCTGTCCATTTACAAACTCTACTGTCCCAATTTGGTGGCTATCGTTATCCCAAGGAGTAAATTTGTAAGTTATCGTCGGATAATGTTCTTTCTTGGCATTTGTTCTTACGTACTTTGAGTGTCATTGGTAAAAATCCTCACATTGCACATCGTGTTTTGCCATCGTAATCTTGCTTTGTATTAATTTGGAGAAACTCTCGTAATTACACTTCCTACGCAAGTTACACTCATATTTACTGCAAAATAATATAAACAAAGAATCATTATCCAATATTGTTTCAGTCTGTTGTCTTGTAAAGCAGAAAAGGCTTCTTCATTGCAGACATGGCTCAATACTTTTAATCATGGTGCTACGCTGTAATTGAATGCTTGCTGAGGGAACAGTGGCACAGTTTCCTATTAGGTGGACAGTACTGCTCTGTGCCTTACACATGTTTAGGCTGTGTTGGTACTCCTTGTTCACCGTTCTTCATTCAGGTGTGTTTCCGCTTGACTGATCGGGCGTGGAGAAGTGCAATTCAAAAGGTCAAGGACAAACAGGGCAGCAACAGATCACTCGCAGGCGATGAGTTGGCTGTCAGCGAGAAGTCTCCTTCTTCTGAACCTGTAAGCACCCTCATTGTAACAGTGTTAGCAGCTGGCAATGGTCAATTTAGATTAGCGGAAGGGCATTTGGATACTTATTTAAAAGCGTTGTGGAAGGTTTAGCCACAGATTTGACGATGATTCCAAAATGTTATTAGAGCTTTAAGGAAACAGTGATGCAACTGAGGTATTTGTTTCAGATGTCCAAGAGAGGGCACTATGAATTGGTGCCTGGTGTGAAGACATCCACACTGATGGCGAGTGCTCAGGAACATATACCTACGAGTCTCGACACATTTGCCCCTGTACCATTTGAACAAATACGAAATTTTAAACAACTTTTAAAATGTCTAGACCGAGTGGAGGTAAGTTTATTCTTGCATAGTGTCAATTATAGTTAATCAAATAATACGCCAAAGGATGTGTTATGGCACAGTGTATAAAGTTTTACACAATCATACACATTGACAGGGACCCCACTCAATCACATATAGACAGGGTCCCTACTTAGTCATACACAGACAGAATCGCCACAAAATCATACATATAGACAGGGTCACCACTTAGTGACACATAGATATAATAACTACTTAGTCATAGATATAGACAGGGTACCTCTTGGTCATACATATAGACAGGATCCCCAGTTAGTCATACAGATAGAAAGGGTCTCCACGTAGTCATACACATAGATAGGGCCCTCACTTAGCCATACATATACACAGGGTCCCCAGTTAGTCATACACATAGACAGAATCTCCACTCAGTCATCCAGATAGACAGAGTCACCCCCTTAATCATACCCATAGCTAGAATCCCCACTCAGTCATACATATAGATAGGGTCACCACTTGGTCATACACATAGGCAGAGTCCTCACTTAGTTATGTATAGGCAGGGTACCCACTAAGTCATACATGTAGACAGGTTCCCTCCCCACTTAGACTTACACTTATACAGGTTCCCTACTTAGTGGTACAGACAGATTTCCCTCTCCGTCTTACACATAGACAGGGACCCCACCCAATAATACAAATAGACAGGTTCACCAGCGGTAATGGAAACTAGAATGTTAAATCATGAGATAAATGAAAACACTACAATTTGGTTTGGCTGTAGTTTGATATGTTCCATTATGTTTGCCAACATGCAGTAAGGGAAATTACAGAAAGGCTTTTTGTGTGAGAGATCTCTGACGTGGAATTACATAAACACACAGAAACCAAAAACACATGGAGCGGAACCCATCATTGAACTTTTTCGTTATAATGAATTGTGTTGCTGCAAAATGTCTACCTCACCTTGTTGAAATTATGTTCTATGTTGTAATTCCTTTGTCTCTGTTTCAGTTACCATTGCAGATTGGGTCGTGTCTGGAGCATCATCTACTGCAACATCTAATATCATTACTCAGTAACAAAGTGGTGACCATGAGGTTTAGCTTCTGGCTGCACAGTGTTTTACATGACGGTTTGTTTTGTTGGTATTTACTGGAAGTGTTTCACTCCAACCATAATAATGAATCTTACTCTGTTTGCTACAGATTGAAACAGAGTGAAATGAGAATTACTCAATACTGAGTGCAGTTTTGAAGTTTCTTATCACTCTTTAGTTGATACTGATATGCGGCCACCTTTAGTATTAAAGGAATAACACTTGAATTAGGCCTCTTATTGTTAAGAAACTTGTCTCAACTTGCTGAGTTCAGTTGCCATGTTAGGACTGACTTCTATGACAACACTCATTAAGTTGCCATGTTACGACGGGTTATTCTATACACAGAGTATTGTCTTAAGTTAAGCACTAAAAAACTATGTTTTTCCCAAATCCAGAAACCATTCAAAATATGCCTATTTTCATTGTGTTAAGTGCTTTATTAAAACAAAAATTGCTGGAGGATTTGTAACGCCAGCTTTAATTAGGATCAAGTTTTTACTCACAAAACTACTGATTTGATTACTCTGAACACTTAAGTTTGACTTGATTCATTTTATCATTGTTATGAAGCGAGAAAAATTAATCAAAGATTTCTTTCTATAGAATTTTTAGCCAACCCTGATGACAAAAAGAAAGAAAAAAGAACAGAATTTCTGAAGCTTTTGCTGCTTTTCACCGATTTTTTACAGGTATGGTATTAAGTAAATCCTATTATATTTATTTTAGTTGTTTTTCTTAGATGTTGTTATCACCTGTCAGCGATTTTTATATCAACTGTCAATGATTTTGATATCAACTGTCAATGATTTTGATATCAGCGATCGATAATTTGGATGTCGGCTGTCAGTGATTTTGTCAACTGTCATAGATTTTGATATCAGTTGTCGGTGATTTTGATCGTGGGGATAAGTCTTGGTTTTTAAGTCGCAAGAAGTGGAGGGCTTGGAAAGAACTCCCAGTTTATGTTGTCAATTGCATACACTATCGATGTTTGAAAAAGTTCTATCTAATGTGAACTTGACTTAATATTGATATGGGACTTGTTTTGTCAAAGGTGGTACAGTCTTGGCTGAGACTATCATAGCTTAAGTTCTCACTGGCAAAGAGTTCATTAAATAGAAATGGTTGTTTTAAGGAAAATACACAGCACAGCTTAATTTCTGCTACTTACAGTGTATGTTTCCTATGAAAACACACATTTGAGTTTGTTATGGCCATACTATAATTGGGCGTATAACCTTTGATAAGGTGAGTCTTTGCCAAGTGGTGAGTCTTTGCCAAGTGGTGAGTCATTGCAAAGTGGTGATTCTTTTCGTCATGTTGGTGTTTATTTGATGCATGTGTCACATTTGTATTTCAGGAAGGTGTTCCCGTATGTGAAATATTCCTCATTCAATTTCTACACACATGGAATGGACGGGATTTTCTGCCTTATATCTTCAAGCTGATTACAAAGCTAGGAATGTACTCGTTTGAAGGTAAGGCTTTAAACAGATTGTTACAGAGGGGACTCTACGGGGGAGGGTTTAAGGGGGTTGAAACCCCCTCTCAGGACAGGATAACAAATAAAAAAAATTTAAAATGTCGCCAGGAAACGAAATCAGCTACTAAGAACAAAAAAAAATCTTACACGAGAGGGAGGAAATCCCTTCCCGACTTTCCCTCTGTTCCGTGCTACGTGCCTTGGATTCGTGCGAATCCTAATCCCCCTTACTGAAAACGTTGGTCTGCCAATGTGTTACATATAATTTGTATGTCTTGTATAGTTCTTAGTCTGTATTTGAAACTTTTTTGGTTGAAGCACGTGGTTTCTGGTTACTTCACGAGTTATCTACAGCGTTATTAATTTTTATTTAATCGCAATTCATATACACTATCAGGTCCAAATGGTATTTGAACTTCTAGAGCTGTGCTATCAGGCCTATTGGTTGTTCAGTGTCTATCAAATAATGGAATTGTTGCATGTAAAACTATTCACCATCAAGTTGGATAAGGTTTTGCTTCAGTTTGTTGAAAATTCTGTTTGTAATGAACATATTTGTTTCAGTTTTAAATGACCTGGTGCTGGAGCCTGTGAGGAAGTTGTATTTTAGCTCATCTTTGTACTTCAAGGTAAGTCATTGGTGTGCAACACTGAGGGAACGCCATGTCAATGTTAATACAACTGGTCCTGGTGTGCACTAGATAAATGGCATTTTGATTTATTTCAACTATCGTCAGGTATGGAGTTCATTGTAAAGTCATTTGTTCATTATACACATTATATGTGACTTTTTCTGTTAACATAGTATTACCTCATCAATGATTCATGTTATGATGTACATGGAACAAAATAGAAACTGGTGATCCTTACTTCGGTGTGACATCGTACTGATGATTCTTATGTGTACAAATCAGTAGTATCATCCGGTTTAGGTAAAAAACGTTGGAAGTTATAGTAGTTGACTTGTTACTGCAGTGCGAGAATCTCGAAGTTTGTAAGACATTATGGTGGTCTACCTCGTGCAGTGGTATAGACTTATGTAATATTAAGCAACAAGATGCGATTTTCCGACGCCCCCCTGCCAATTTGGGGAAAATGTGACATCAGCTTTAAAAGATCCTTGTGCTCAGACGTTTCTATTGGAATAGTTGTCAGTGTCAGATACTTTGTCTATTGCAGTGCCAGGTGGTCACCTGTTTCACTGAGTGGTTGCGTAACCTTGCCCTCCTTGAGCTGCCCAGGTACCTGCAGAGCATTGAATACCAGAAACGAATACAGTCCCAAACTTCTGATACAGAAGCAAACTTGTAAGTCAAAAGGTCCTTGATGGTTGCACATTCCCTGTCCTAGCAATTTCAGTTAAGTTATAGTTGTAGATTGTAAACCATTATGGAGTCTGGGTTCATTGTGTCTTGCATATTGCCTAGCATATTGCTGCTTCACTGTCTCAAACAACATTTAAAATAATTGTTGTTACCCTTTCAGACATTTGTCAAGGGCAGCTTGCACAATTGATTAATTTTTACAGTTGTTAGATTTTGTAAAGTTTTGCAATATAACTTCCTTTAGGAGTTTAGACAAGATGGCAAGTTTTCAAGAGTCTAATGCTGTGTTAACAGTTTTATTACGCGATTGGTTATGGTTGCAGCCACACTGCGTTCAGTAAAGACGTGGAGGAGTGTAATCCCTACAATACTCTGTTGGAGCTTGTGGAGTTCATTGATGACATGTGTGTGGTAGGACTGCAACAAGAGAATAACAATACCCTGCTACTGCACTGTGTATTGGACTTCTTCCAGCTGGTGAGTCTGCAGAGAAAAGTTGTGTCGCTATTTACATAGGCAATGTATGTTAATGTTGACACAGACACAATGCATATTTATGTTAATATTCACATGGACACAATGCATGTTAATATTGACAGGAAGACAACAAATGGTAATATTCACCTAGATTCGTCACATGTTAATATTGACTTGGAGTCTAAACGTGATAATATTCACATTCGGCACGTTTCGTGTTAATATTTGCAGTAGCATTCACCAGTTGATCATACTGGGAACAGTATATTTTCACGCAAACGTTTTCAGTAGAAATATCTTCCAAGTGTTTGTAAGCTTGGTTGTTTGTTATCTTGAAGAAAATATTGAATTTATTATTCATTGTTTTGTTATTGATGAACTTTGTTTCACGTGTTTGTAATTGTATCCATTATGCTAGAGCAAATGAACATGAAAAAAAGGATGTTGTGCGTGCTGTTCGTGTCGCATGTGGTTTTGTATACTTGTGCTGTGGACACCCTAAACCTCGAGAGGTTATCTTTTGCACGCACACATGCGTGCACACGCAAATTCGTAGGGCTTTGTGGCATCGCATTATAAACCTTAATTCCATGATAGCGCTGGTCATATGACCTCATCATATGACCTTATTTCCAGGGCAACAATCATCATGTGACCTCATGCAATCATCCTATGACCTCATCTCAAGGCTTGGAATTTTCCGCGGAAACACGGATTTCCGCTTTTTTCAAATGTTCTGTCCGCGTATTTTATTATATTTCCGCGTAAAAATCGGATTTGATATAAAATTTCCGCGGCAAATTTCTTACTGCGGTGCTGCCGACGACTTTCACCTCGAAAAGCGGAAGTTGTTTTTATGTTTCAGAGGAACGTAAATTGTCAACATTGCCGGGTCATCTGGGATAGCGTAGTGGATTTCTGCAATGGCATCTAGTGTGATTGTAAACCGCGGTGACAAATACTACGACTCTGCAGCCAAAGGGTGGTACCATTTTTTTTTTTTGGTCCTCCCGATTTTTGTCAGCAAAAGGTCCACATCGACTATGTCAAGGCTGGGTGCGTGCATGTTTTGGGCCATAAAAATTTCCGCTTTCTTGTCATTGGTCATTCCAAGCCCTGTCATCTCTAGGGCAACAATCATATGACCTCATCTCTAGGGCAACAATCATCGTGTGACCTGATCTTCAGTGCAACAATCATCATATGATCTCATCTCCATGTAACACAAGCCTACTCTCTTGCAGGTATCCATGCTCTACTCTCACTATGGTACAGGTTTCATTAAGATACCCAGTTCTGCTCTCACCTATCGAGTGCTGTTTTCACATGATGCACTGGCCATATCCAAGTTTGGACATATCATGTGCAAGTAAGTCGACATTATCTATTGACTTAAAAACCCAAATAAGTCTACTGGAATGGAGTGAGGTTAATCACTATGCCCAGTTTCACTGATGGGTGAGGTTAATAAGTACGCCCAGTTTCACTGATGGGTGAGGTTAATAAGTACGCCCAGTTTCACTGATGGGTGAGGTTAATAAGTATGCCCAGTTTCACTGATGGGCGAGGTTAATAAGCATGTTCAATTTCTTTAATGTAATACAGAGGCGGTTTTTGTTTATGCTTTTGTCTTTCTTAGTATGACTAGATATATACTGTAGTTTGACTATTAATTCTATTCATCCGTCCTTAAAATATTTCTCATTTCCCTTCCCCTACTCTTCAGATGGGGAGGCAGGTAGGTAAAATAGTTTACCTTTTAAGTGACGTGGTGCTCTCCTTTTTGTTGCAAAATGTTTTTACAGTTGAGAAAATATAGACTTGTCAGATTAAAAAAAAATTGTTTTCATTGTGCATATTATTTTGGTGGACTGTGCAAAGGGAAACTTATCTGAACACTAAGTTGATGTTTCTGTGTTTTCTAGTTATCGCATTGCGTTTAGTCATCTTAAAACGTCCGATATTGCTGAGCAGACCAAACGGTTAGCTGTGGACCTTGGTATCTCCCAAATCCCCACACTAAACGTCTACATAAAAGACTTGTGCAATGCGTTGTGGCAGAAGAAGGCCTTTGTCCACCTAGGCGACGAGTCTGTGTTTGACCCCCAGCTAGCAGCGAGTGTGGATGTACCTAATCTAGGCGCAGTGTTCTCATTTGTCAATCACCAGGCATTTCTTCCCTTCACCTACAACTTCCTACATGCAAAGGAGATCTCCGACCCCACCAGGACACCTCAGGTGATCAGTAAGGTAGGTCAGTGTTCACATGATGATTGTGCTGCAATTTTAAGTGCCTGAACTGTCTCACAGATTGTTAATTACAATTCTTTGAGTTGGATATATACTGTAGGCTTCTTATGATCCTACGTAGGCAGTTCACTATGTGACTTACGGGAAGAAACTGGGCATATACACAAAAGATAATCTCTTTCAAATTCGTTTTTGAGTCGGATGCCTTTGTTTCACCCGTCGCAAAATTAAATTACGCATGTGATCGTGGCGACCGTTGATGTAGACGCAGGCGGCCGTAGATGCAGGCTGCCGTACACGCAGCACGCTGTATGTGCAGGTCACTGTAAACGCAGAGTTGCTGACCACTGCAGATATAGACCACCATAGATACAGTTCATTATGCCAACCCATCGACACACTAAGCTTCACTTCAGATTTGTTATTGGCTCTCAATAACAGCTGGCAGATCTGAGTTGTTGAATGGTATGTCAGTTGTTGACTAGTTGGCCTTCATCACCCAACTATCTCTCATTGCAGGAGCAAAGACTGGCTTACTTGGACTACCTACAACAGCACCATCTGGAGGGATTCAAGGAATTCATCTCAACATACATCAGACCCTCTGCAACATCCTCAAGACTAACTCAAGACCAATGAAAATAATCACAACTTCATCATTTCAATGTGTCCATCACCAAATGGGTTGTTGGAAAAAACAACTGCAGTCATCTTTTCATCATTTACATTGTAATAATAATCATTGCAAGCTGTTAATAACAATTCGCCAATTTCTTTTGAAATCCAGTGTGATGTTGGTCAAACTGGCAACATAGTGTTCTTGGCACCAGGTGTATACACAATACAATGTAATACAACTGCTTTGTGTATTATTATCTGTCCAGCTGTTCTTGAATGACACAAGACATCGTGCTTTTTTGATGTACAGAAAGATATGCACTGTGTGTATAACTCTGAGGTTTTATGTATATGTAGGATACATGCTGTGTATATCTAAGATTTGCACATCATGTATATCTTAGCTATGTACCGTGTGTACATCTAGGATATGTACAGTGTATGTATAGCATATACAATAATCGGCGTATGTCTGGGATACGTACTGTGTGGATATGCACAGTGTGAATATGCGGTGTATATCTAGGATATGTACTGTGTAACATTTAGGATACATACCATATCTATACTGTGTGTATGCCTAGGATACGTACTGTGTGTGTATCTAGGATATGCAACATGTGTATAATTGTCAGAGTATACGTAGGATATTTACTGTGTGAATATCGTGCTCTATGACTTGAAGTACAACTTGACAAGGATTGAATAACAGAGGCGAATGACAATGTGTGTGTGTGTATATGTGTGCGTGTTGTTGTTATTTGGTTGAACCAAGTTTATGTGTATGTGATCATGTTAATCACCTGTAGTAGAAACAAGTCTGGTCTCCAATACTTAACCACGTGAAGAGAGTATATAACAACATCTGAGGACCGCTGCCGACAGGGAAGGATTTATTGCGAAAAGAAGCTTATTTAAAACTAAAGTACAGGAAAACTTGCTCAAATTGGATGTTCACTGAACTCTTGACAAACTTTCACGTTACAGTTGCTCTGTCCTTCAGAGAAGTCCATTTTCATAATTAAGATAAAATCACTAGACAATTTTATAACCACTTGTCAGTTTACAGCATTCACACGTAATTAGACTGTTAAAAAGTACTTTGCTTTTTCTAGGACTTCCAAGTACTGCTGTTTATCACTGAAGTGAATTACAATGTGATGTACTTGAGAACTTCAAATGGCAAGTTCCTTGCAATCACTGTATACAGGCAGTTATGTCCACATTCTAATCATAATGTCAATTCTTTTAATTCCTTCAGTAAGCGATCTTCTGTCTCCAGTTTCTCCAGCTGAAATACACAGTGTGTTCTCATGTTACAAGTGTTAGGGAATTAAATGGTGTGGTATACTAAATCTGTCTCTCTTCAGGGCTTGGAATTTTCCGCGGATTTCCGCTTTTTTGAAATGTGCTTTCCGCTTTTTTTATAATATTTCCGCGTAAAAAAAATCGGATTTGATATGAAATTTCTGCGGCAAATTCCTTTCGGCGTTGCAGACGACGTTCACCTCAGAAAGCGGAAGTCTTTATGTTTCGGAGGAACGTAAATTGTCAACATTGCCGGGGCATCTGGGTAAAGCGTGGTCTGATTTTCAATGGCGGCTCGTGTTATTGTTAAGCGCGGCGACAAATACTACCGCTCTGCAGCCAAAT
>NMRA01000623.1:171816-222555 GCA_002633005.1 Phoronis australis | reverse complement strand
TTTTTAGTCCCGATTTTTGTCGCGGAAAGTTCACATTGACCATTTCAAAGGTTGGTTACTGGTTATCCGGGCATGATTTGGGCCGTAAAAGTTTCCGCGTTTTTTGTCATTGGTCATTCCAAGCCCTGTCTCTTGGACTATTATTAAAGGTTCGAGTTAATACAGTCAGTGCTACTGACGTAAAGGTGATCACAGTTCAAAGGCTACCTTCATTAATTACGTGCGATGAATTATTTGCCACTGAAAATTAAAGATATGACTGACGACCTTTGATAACACAGTCTTGTACAGGGGTCAGGTCTTATATTTCACTTGTTTGCCAGAACAGTGAATCTTACAAGTAATAATAGTGAAATTCATTGTCCACAGTAAGATGTATTGCAACATAACGTATTCATTAAGGTAACCGACAATGTAATGAATCACATTTCTTAAATATTTTTTTAATATAAGTATCAATCATAAGCCCTGAAACTATTCCTTGATTACAAAAATTTATTAATCACAAAAAAATAATGCCCAGACACATAGCCACGTTTTTTCTAAAGAATCACTTTCATGTAGTTCGCCATAAACTTCAACCAAAGCCTGTAAATTCTGTTTCTATCAGCTACAAAAGTGTCGATGAGACACAAATGTTGGGGCACAACTTCTGCGTCGTCTGTTACCATAATGTTGCAAAGGTTGCAGTGAACTTTTGTTAAATTTCGGGTAAAAAGTGTAAATAGATTTCCAGAATGGTTGTTACATTTTTCAAATGCAAATAACAAATAGACTGATCCTTTGAAACTTCACGTTATCAATATTGACCACTGCTGCAGACAACAATTAGTAAAATTACAGAAAAACAGTAAAGATGATCACACCTTGCTTCTATTTGGTTTGGTAACACTCAACACTTAAATTACTGGTCCTACACACAACACTTACATTACTGGTCCTACACTCAACACTCCTACACACCTGGTCCTACACTCAACACTCCTACACTCCTGGTCCTGCAACCAGCACTCCTACATTCCTGGTCCTACACTCACCACTCCTACACTCCTGGTCCTACAACCAGCACTCCTACATTCCTGGTCCTACACTCAACACTCTTACATTCCTGCTCCTACCTGGTTCTTTTCCAGAGTCTTCCCTTCTTGCTGCAGTTCCTTCAACTTGGCAATCTGTTGAAGTTTCTTGGTAATATTCTTCGCTTTCTTTTCTTTCTCAGGATCGCCTGTACTTCGCATCGCAGCTGGCTGTGAGGGAGCGCTATTTGCCTGCTGTGCAAACAGTAAATATCATTTTGATATAAGCCTACCCAACTTCAACTACAATTTCCGCATGATATGCAAAGTTATCCAAATTTCTGAAGGGTGTACAGATGTAATATATTCCGGTACACTCAATCCTGTTATAGTAAATATGACGCACTTTGAAGGCTCAACTTACACTGGATGAAGTTTCCTCTTGTCTTGCTGCTTTTTTAGCTTCCCTTTTCTTTTTATTTTTGGCTGCTTGCTTTGACAAATGGTCTACAAAGGAATTAAGATTAAAAAAAACACTATGCAAAATTTTTGTTACCACAAAAAACAGTGGAAGCTGAGGATGAAGAGTGCTTTAATCTGAAACTTGCCTAAAGAACAATGCAATGCCTTTAAGTGCACCCATGACTGTACTACAAATGATGTGTATCCAGGAGTGAGTATTCTCACATGACCTGGACTACGTTACGACACGACTGGTTAATAACACCGAGTACATAATTTTTTTTTGATATTACATAGGCGAATTACTAAGTAGTGCGAAGTAGAAATCCATACGCCTTACATGTTATCTTCTGCAAAACACTGAAACAATCAAACACGCGCCAACCAAACAGTGCCGGAATTCCACTAAGGTGACAAGGTTATAATTGGTAAATCGAGTGTCACAACTGTAAGTACTCCCAGTCGGAAGGACATGCAAACAACAGCAAGGCTTGGAATTTTCCGCGGAAACGCGGATTTCTGCTTTTTTCAAATGTTCTGTCCGCGCATTTTATTACATTTCCGCGTAAAAAAAATCGGATTTGATATAAAATTTCCGCGGCAAATTCCTTTCTTACCGCGGCGTTGCAGATGACGTTCACCTCGAAAAGCAGAAGTTGCTCTTTATGTTTCGGAGGAACGTAAATTGTCAACACTGCCGGGGTATCTGGGATAGCGTGGTGGGATTTTCAATGGCGTCTCGTGTGATTGTAAACCGCGGTGACAAATACTACGGCTTTGCAGCCAAAAATGTGTGGGGGTGGGAATGGACGGACGAGCAAAAAAAACGCAGACGCATGCTACTGATGGTGGTAACATTTTCTATTTTTATTTTTTTTAGTCCTCCCGATGTTGTCGGCGAAAGGTTCACATCGACTAGTTCAAAGCTGGGTAGCGCGCATGCTTTGGGCCGTAAAAGTTTCCGCGTTTTTTGTCATTGGTCATTCCAAGCCCTGCAATAGTTAGCTCATTTTACGCCGTCTTTAAACGAACCCATCTTTGGCGATGAATTCCATATTCACGTTCATTCAAATGGAGATTAACCCAACTCAAGAAACGCGAGACTGTCTAGCTGTGCTCTCGCAAGGTCAATTCAGCTCTAACGCGCAGGAAAGCCCTGTTGACTGTGTTATTTATAAACATTTACAACTTCAAACACCGTTTATTAGATTCCAACCTGAACACTTGTTATGAAAGTTGAATGCAATTTACAATTGATAAGTTAAATGAATTCACTTTACATTGCGCAAGCCTGTTTTTACAAAAACTGCATCATGTGGTTGAAAGTTTTAGACACGTCGAGTTTTTCAGTTCATGTGAGAAAACAAATCCTACACTTGTATCGGGTTTATGACATTGGCAAAACCTCTTAAAAATTTCGTCAAAATCCCTCTCTCATCTCCCTGATAGAAATTTATTTGCAAAATTTTGTTACCACCCATCATGGAACTTGGTGTATACAAAGCCGCATGTGAAACCTAACTTGCCTCTAGGGGACGCCACAATACTCAGACTTGTCCTAAAATCAATTTTATGTGCCCTCTCCTCAACTGCAAAGCAATGCTTAATCCATCCAATCATATCACCTTGTCATCTCAATATTTTCCAAATTTCATCAAAATCCATCAAAGAACTTTGTTGATACAGAAGCATAAACAAAGAAAACCATAATTGCCACAAGGGGTTGCCACAGTAGTTCAAAATTGTTGGTTGGGATCATCTCAATAGGATCACATCAGCAAAAATTTCATACTCATCCTTCACGCACTTTAGCAGATAAAGAGATGTGGGAGCCAAAAAACATACAAAAATTAAAAGAGCAACCAAAGCATTGAAATGTGCTCATGACTGCACTGCAAATGATATGCTTCTAGGCTAGTTTATTAATATCACAAAAGTGGCCACTAGATGGTGCAGAATACCTTGTCTACCTAGTTATGGAAAACAATTTGCCAAATTTCATGAAAATTCATCAAGGACCTCCAAAGATACAAAGGCTGATGAAAAAAAAATCAAATTGCCACCAGGTGGCAAAGCGATGGTCTGATCTGTCCAAAAAGGTCGTCATGTGTTGGCAAGTCCATAGGAATATGCTTCCCAAATTTCACAAAGATCCTGCGAGGATTTTAAAAGATGCAGATGCAAAACATTGCCACTAGAGGTGCCACAGTAGTCGGATCCGTTCGAAAATCAACGTCGGTCATGCTCTTGTCAGTAGGAACATATCTGCCAATTATTGTAATGATCCTCTTAGCAGTTTGACGAAGAGACGAGCAAACACCAAAAACGGACTCAAATAATGAAAAATGCCCACTAGGAGGTCGCATATGTCCCAAAATGGAAAGGTGCTGTCATCTCTAAAATGGACGCCAAATGGAGAGGACTACATAATGTGTGTGGATGTGTGCTATTGTTATCTTATCAAATAACATTCTTTCAGAATTGTAGCCTGTCCAGAATGATTTCTAACTATTGCTACAAAGCGTACGGTGACACAATTTATTACAAGAATTGCAACATCCCTACAAATTATAAGTCATGTCTGAAATTGAAACAAAATCAATACTTAATTATTTAGAATTTTGAGAAACTCATATTGTTTTTACAAATGTATGATTGTTTTCACACAAAAAAGTGACCCATTTCCCTTGAATAATCAACAAAGATGTTTTTGGAAACTCCTTGTGGCAAGTTTCAAACAACATCCTAAATTGAAGAATTTTACCACAATTTGCAATTGATACAAGAATCCAGTGTCGACAACAAAGATTGTAGTAACCAACCTGAGTCTGCTTTCTTTACATTAGAAGGAGGTTCCAGATCTTCATGAAGTTTAATTGACGGCCTGCCACGAGCTGAAGGGGGCCTGTAGACACCAGCCTTCACTGAAACATCAACATTTTAATCAAGGAATATTTATTTCAACTAACAACAAAAGAACAACATTTCTACCCAGAAATCCCCATGCGGCATTACACTTGGGTAAACATCGTGTAGTGGGATCTCCATTCAGGGCTGAGTCCAAACAATTTCCACCAAAGATGTGTGATAACTGCATGACATTGACATCAGAACAGTAACATGGTGCGTGATGATGCCAAGCTATTGTTTGTCATTACTCGTATGCATGTGGCATTATGGGAAATAACTTATCAGTCACTGTATCCACACACTTTTCAACAAAAAGCATCTCTTTTGTAATAATCCATCTATTGAAATCAGATATCTTTTCACAGGTGTATGAAGTATACTCTTTGTGGCAGACTCTCTATCCCTCCTCAACACTTCTTACAAAAATGTTGATTTTCGTCTCCCTTTATCTGAATTCCACCAACATTTTTAGAAAATTTCAAAATGTACGCAGGTCATTAACCCCTCCACAGCAAACATTATGCATGTTATTGATGCTCCCTCACATATTACATTGTATGACTGACCTAGTTGTATGATTGACCTAGCTGTATGATTGACCTAGTTTTCCAAAGTTTACACCGGTAACTCATTCACAAGTCGAGTTGGACCAGTACAGAACAACATGTCGCGCACCACTCAGCTTGCTCCCCTAGTAACTCACTGCCTAACAATAACACAATTATTGGCATTAAACGTTCATTTGATCAGAAGGCAGATTGAATGTCTGATCCGCTGTGTTCATAATATTTGAAAGCTCTTCAAACACCTGATCTGTCTTCTTATCATCCGCCTCCAAATTAGACGACAGATCTGCCTTCATACTGTGACAGACCTATATTGAGGTAAGGCACTATTCGCCCATGAAGATCGCATGTGATTGGATAGAATATTAGCATTTTGCATAGTAATGTTATTTAGCCACAATAACTGATAAGGCAGTAGGGAGTGAATGCTCGTTTTAAGCATACGATCTGTCTTGTGATCAGACATCCTACCTAAACGCAGTATAGCTTTGATGTAAAGCAGTAAAAATCATGAAAAAGTGAGTAAGTGCTCTGAGGATGCACAAAATTGTGGGCTAATACTGCAAAATCAGAGTGGAAGTTTGAGCGTATCACATACCATTAGAGTGACCAGCTATGTGAGGAGCTGCAATAGATGGCACTGCTTTATGCGAGACTGGTTGCTCGGGGTGACGACCTGGTTGCCAAGTGACCTGCCACAGCTCCTGACGTGCAGGTGTGTTGGACGTGTGTAGAAGCTTACCGGAGTAATGCCATACCTTGTAACTACAAAAATGACATCAAATTGATGGTTCATGTAGAAAGTACATTAAAACACAAAACGCAAGTTGAAGATTGGTGTGTGTTCAGTAACGCGAGACATTAACGAAAATTAAATATTTGACTGGTTATTTGCAAATACTGTTTACTTACACAAGTCAACATTCTGGAATGACCAGCTTGCTACATTATGCTTACTTATTGTCCACCCTCAGTCGAGGTGCAGTGGTGGCAGTGACAAAGTGTTGGCCATCTGGAGCCCACTCAAAGTAGGTCGTGTCATCTGCTTGTATCTGTGAGATCAGCTTCTTCTGCTTCACATCCCATAATTCAATGTTCCCTCTCAAGTTACCAAATCCAGCAAGGCACAAAAGTAACTTGCTAAGGATTATAACCACAACTCAAGGCAGAGCTCTCACACAACACATAATGATCACTAATCATTAGAAATTCAACAAGAGCAACGCAGAGCATTGAAATGCACCCGCAATTGCACCGTATACGGTATCCTTCTAGGGTTGTTTATTATCCGTTGAGACCATTGACAATACAGAGGTAAACGCAAAAAAATAAAATGGCTACTAAGGGTCACACCAGTAATCAGCTCGATCCCAAAGACATCGTCAGTTGTCATATAAATACACTTGCTAAATTTAGTGAAGATCCTGCAAACGGTTTAGCAGATACAGTCATGGGCGCAAAAAAAACGCCACTAGGAAGCACCACAGTAATCAAAGTCGTCGGAAAATCATCAGCTTCGTAGTAAGAACACATATATGCCAAGTTCCACAATCATCCTTAATATGGTTTGGTTGATACAGGGGTGGAAGCCAAAAAAACAAGACTCGAAAACAGTAAAAAAGGCCACTACGTGGTGCAAACTACGTCAAATCATCTGCAAACAGGAGGATAGTGTCATCTCATCAATAGATGCCTATATGCCAAATTTTATGAAAATACATTGAGGACCTTTGAAGATACAGACTGGAGGTAAATGTAAAAAACTAAAATTGCCACTGGGGGGGGGGCACACCAGTAGTCAAATCTGTCCGAAAATCGTCAACATCTATTGTCAACATCATATAAATACACTTGCTAAATTTAGTAAATATCCTGCCAACGATTAAGGAGATACAGCCATGGGCGCAAAAAAAAAATAACTGCCACTAGGTTGCGCAAACTACGTCAAATCCATCTGCAAACAGGAGGATAACGTCATCTCACTAATAGATGCCTATATGCCAAATTTTATGAAAATACGTTGAGGACCTTTGAAGAAATAGAGGTAAGCGTAAAAAACTAAAATTGCCACTAGTAATCGGATCTGTCCGAAACTTTGCTCATGCCATCCACATATAAATATGTGGGCACATAAAAACAGGAAAATAGTAATGGCCTTGAAAACAGTTTACAAGGTCAAATACCTTACTCGAGTGGATGGAATTAGTCAAACACTATAAATCACGAACTCCAGTTGGTATTGATTTCCAAAAATCCCTAATTAGCTTCAAATGCACAACAAATATAATATGCATTCCATGTCACAAGCAAACAGTGCAACAGACTAGAAAGGATATTGTTTCCATGAGCGTTGAAGGAGGTGACATTTCTTGGCCCTGTGCCAAAGTCAAACACTGGTTCACACTTTGTGTTGAACAGTGTTGCTTTAGCAGGCATGACTGAGCGTGAGTTAAGGATGCACAGTGTTGTGTGCACAGTGACAAGTAGATTAATGAAAAATGTACCATCTAAAGACACCAACTATCTAGAACAAAAGGAAAGAAATTAAAGAAACTGCACAAAAATGAGCATTAGAACATCAGTCAAGTACAGAAAATGTGATCCAACATTGTCACAAAGGAACACTTCTAAATACCGTTAACTTGTGAGTTAATGCCCTGGGCACTTAAATTGGGAAAACCTTTGGCGGGGGGTGGGCGATGACCCAAGCAGTTGGCGCTTAAAATGAACAATTGGCTAAAAGTCGGGGGTGGGTGATTACCCAAGAGGTGGGCGCTCAAGGGAAATTGGCACAAAGTAGGGGATGGGCTATTACTCAAGCAGTGGGCCCTTAAACCGAAAAATGACCAAAAGTCGAGGATGGGCGATTACACAGGCATGGGCGTTGACCCGCGAGTTTACGGTACAATGTTGGTACAGCTGCAAATACAACATAGTAATCCCTGGCTGTATACGTTTGAACACGTTTGAACAACACGTTTGAATAACACGTTTGGACATGTTTGTATAACACGTTTGCATAACAAAAGATACAACCATAGACAACACAGAACTGTGGTAAAGATGGATTCCATTCGACGCTGTACACAGGACCATTTTTGGCTGAAAGAAGAAAAGTGTTAGCGTTGCCACAGCAATCTTTGATCAAGAACGCACTTTATAACTGCATTAACAAGAGCAACCAAAGTGTTGAAATGAGCCCACCACTGCACTACAAACAGTATGCTTCTAGGGAAGTTTGTTAATATCAAAATGGGTCATTGGGGGGTGCAGAATAAATTGAACCCGTCTGGCAATGAAATGAGAGGGTCTCATCAACTCCCAAAAAACACTGATTTCTCAAATTGCATGAAAATCTGTACAGGAACTCCAAAGATAAACAGTCAAACCTAAAAATAACATTGCCACTATGATGCACAGTGGTACTTAGATTCATCTAAAAGAAATTATCATCTCTTGCCACCTGGATTGACTTGCACTTGTCATGTCTTACATAGATCCAGATTCAAAAATAGCAGAAAAGACCAATGGGTGGCACAAAATACATCTAATCTGTCCAAAAATAAAAATGGATTGTCATCTCCATAACAGAAATACAAATGCAAAAATTTCATGACAATATGTCAAAGAACTTTGAATATATACAGAGGTAAATGTAAAAAAAAAACTGCCCCTGGGGGTGGGGGGCAAAGCAGCAATCAGATCTGTCTGAAAGTCAACATCATCACATGCTGTTTCTTTCCCAGAAACAAGACTTGTCAAATTTCACAAAGATCCTGCAAGGGGTTGACGAGATATAGACGTGGACACAAAAAATGAAATCGCCACTGGGGCAGGGGGGCATAGTTAGTCGGGCTAAACTGAAAATCAACATCGGCTGAGGTCTTCGCAGCAGGAAAGCTACTGCCCATTTTCATAATGATCCTTTGAGCACTTTGGTAGATAGACAGGCGAATGCCAAAATACAGTCTCGAAAGTAACAAAAATGGATGCTACGTGGCACAAAATCCCTCACATCTGTCAGAAAATGGGAAGGCATCATTGTCTCCTCAATAAAAACCTCACGAAAATTCATCGCGAAACTCCGAAGATACAGAGGAAAATGCAAAAAATAAAATCAGCACAAATGGGCATAGTGATACTCAGATTGGTCTGAAATTCATTTCCATTTGTCAGCTTCTTAGAAACACATCTAGTGAATCTTATTAAGATCCTTCAAGGGGTTTATGAGATACAGCAGCAGACGCTTGACGCCGAGACAGCAATAACAGCAATATACACCCACATATGTATATATTGGCGCATAAAAAAAGATGCTCTGAGTAGGTTTAACATTGAAAAAAACAAAATGCTTGATGAGAAATGCACAGACGTTCTACTTCGTCATTCATTCATTACAGTGACAAGGATGCATAAGTATACATTACAGTACCAGTGGACACAAGAGAACAATACATCCCCAGCCTGAAACATGGGAATACATTATTGTCTCCGTAATATATACATATTTGCCAAATTTCATGAAAATCAACTTGAAGAAACTCCGCAAAACAGAGGCAAACATAAAACAATTGAATTGCCACTAAGGAGCACAGTGGTAGTTGCATCCATCTGAAAGTCTTTGTCATCTGTTGTCAGTGCCATGGACACACATCTGCTAATGTTCATCAAGATACTCCTTTTGGAGATTCGCCCCAATAATCGCCCATGCCCCTGTAAGCACCCCCCACACACGTTTTCAGACTTTGCTAAAATAAGCGCCCAGTCCATGAATGTGTACGTGAGAAAAATGATTTACCTACAGTCCTGAAATTCTACAGTAATGTCTTCAATTTATCAATAATATCTGACAGACCTGAAAAAAAAAATTGTGCGTGAAATTTGTAGACCACGAGCCCTGCCGCTATGTCGGTATTTAGCCGAGACTATACACTTCAAACTTCTGCTGTGCCTCAAAAAAAAAAGGGAAAGTTTTGCTGATCTGGCGAGGAATGTGTTGTACTATGGTCTGGCCTTTAAGGACAGAGGCACTGCACTTGTCAACGGGATTGTATTGTAGATATTTACCGCCCTCAACAGGAATCCAAATTTCTTCGTACACGTAAAAACTGCGAATCGAAGACTAATAAAAAACTCGACCAGTGTAAAGCACGTGGCCAGGAAGCATGCACTACATACATGTAGCGGCTGTCATTAGTCGGGAACTATCCATTCATGAAATGGGTAGTATAGCATCGGCAAGAAATGAATATTGGCACTAATTTCCAACAGTTTCTAATACCGTAAAAATTTTGCATTATTTTTAAGAGGGATTGTTTGATTAATCATAATTGGTGTTTTAAAAGCCAAATATCCGACAAAATGACTACTGACAGCGAATGGTTACACACCCTTACACCGAAAAATAACTGTCAGACAGTCACGTACGCATCCAGCCACACGGTGACTAATATGGGCATTACCAAGACGATTGTCGAACGTTTTTTAGCAGATGAGACCAGCAAGTGCTGAATGAAACACGTTCTGCTTTCTGCCTGTGTACAATGCATATGTAGCTCGTTAGATTGCGTTTACTTTGGCAAATGAAATCTGGTGACACGCACCCATTCGCTTACTCACACAAGCAGACGAACTTCAAAACAAACGTCACGTGACAACAACATGTCCAGAGATTTTTTCTTGTGTTACCGGGTAGGCCTACGATCATAGACAGCACGATCTACCCCAGATTTGGACAACCTGCCGTTAATCCCGACTCTACGGGAACTTAAAAATCTTAGGGACGCTATCTGGAAAACTTAAGGACGATTTCAGGTAATTTGCTTGAGCTGAAACTGTATTTTTATTCAAGCATTCAAGTTGCCATATCGACGATTACCAGTCAGTCGGCGAGTTCTCGCCCTGGGATTTATGCACAACTTTCTGTAAAATGATCGTAATTTAATAGCAGTTTGATAGCAATGCACTACAATTTTGTAGAAAGTCTGTCAAAGATTACAGATATGTCACAGAGCGTAAATATGATACCCGTTTCGGAGTTACAACAAGCGCCCCCCTGAAATGAATTTTTCTAAGCGCCCTGGGTGATTATTAGAGAGAATACGGTACAGCAGTGCAAGCCAGACACAAAGATGGAGATGACGACAATATCCACCAACATGTGTAGTTGGTAAAGAACGCATAACAGCAATCTCTCAAGCCAAAGTTCAATGCGTTTTTGCAGCAACCATGCAATGTCATTGGCTAGGGAAGGAGGCTACATTTACAGGACAAGTGCACACGTTGACACACTTACTGATGCCTTCCAGCCTGTTACAAGAAAGCTGAGGTTTATTCCCAGCTTCTACATTTGGATGGATAAATGTGAAATTGTCAAGTTGTCAACTGAAATCCTTGCATTTCTTCGTTTTCAGCTGATGCTGATTACCAAAGTTACTGTAGGTTATATATGTTCCAGTACTGAGGGGAACTGGACGGGCATGATTTTGTCAACAAATTTGATCATCTGCTCAAAGATCAGCCCACTCTGAACAACTGCACACGGATATAATCACATAACTGTGTACACATCAAAGCCCTGTACTCAACAGGAGGCACGAGTGAGCTGTCACCTTCCACTGATGCACAGTGTAGTTACTCAGCAAAGTACTGAACTCACCAAGATGCACCAGTGAGCTGTCACCCTCCACTGATGCATAGAGTACTCACTCATCAAAACACTGAACTCACCAAGAGGCACCAGTGAGCTGTCACCCTCCACTGATGCATAGTGCAGTCCTTGTTCACCGTAGTAAGATGTTTCTGATGTCTCCACTGATGTTAAAATGACCACGCCTTTACCTGGGACAAATTAATTAACATTACTCCTGCAGTAAAGACCATAGGCCAATCAGACAATTAAGACAAAAATCAATGCAGTGTACAAAACTGTCTAACTCAGTTTTAACATGTACAATCCACATTCTACCACTTAGTAACACCTTAGTAAAAAGGTACTTCCAATTCATGCATTTAATCCTATGCCGTGTTTTTATCAGTGGCAATAAATATATTTTTGACTGAATAAACACTAGTCATTATTATAAGTAACACGTAAAGTTTACTATACACCACTAAAGTGAATTAGGGTCTGACAAATTGAGCCTTCAATCAGATTACCAACACATCACATTTGACATGTCACCTTAAGCCACCGTTTGTAGTCACGGTCCCATAATCAGCCAACATGCTCTAGACACATGGTCTACACACATGGTCTACACACATGGTCTAGACACATGGTCTACACACATGGTCTAGACACATGGTCTACACACATGGTCTACACACATGGTCTACACACATGGTCTAGACACATGGTCTAGACACATGGTCTACACACATGGTCTACACACATGGTCTAGACACATGGTCTAGACACATGGTCTAGACACATGGTCTAGACACATGGTCTAGACACATGGTCTAGACACATGGCCTACACACATGGTCTACACAAATGGTCTCCACATATGGTCTAGACACAGGGTCTACACACATGGTGAACACACATGCTCTATACACAAGCTTCAGTTACCATTATGGCTCCACTTTATTTCAACTTTTTCAGCTTTAAAGAAGCTCTTGTGGGCTACAGCATCTTTGTATACATCCAGATGAGGGTATCTAAACAACTTGACAAAGGATGGCTGCCCCTGAAGTCAAATCAACAAGAAATATTAAATAGCAGCTCAGCTTACCTGCAAGTAAAGTTGAATCATGCCAAGTAAGATAAAATTAAACAAAGCTGACCTTTCTTTGCTTGTGCTTTGACAGAACTGCATGGAAATGGAAAACCCCACTAATGGGGCTATTCGGACAATTTACATTAACTAGAGGGCGCGCCTGTACTAGTGGTGATAGATAAGCAGCTTTGATTTTGCGAGCCCTTTAAATACATGGTGAAATAGCTTGCAGCCGTGCCAACTGAATCTGAGATTGCGTGAAAAGGGTGCTTCTATGAGAGGAAGTAAGCACGCTTTTATACAAAGGTAAGGTTTGTAATTATTTCAACAATTGTTCCATTTTTATTCTACAGATGCCTGTTAAGTGAGGTACTCGCCGATGTCGACTTCGCGGCAGTCGCCAGTCGGGTTAACCTTTGTTTGTTGTGATGCGTGTTCCGATACTTGACGTAGCACTCGCGATCTTTTCGTACATCAAAGCAGCATTATTGTTTGGAATGATTTCTGACAGGTTTATCAGTGACAGTTACATCAATCAATGCTGAATGTTTATGCTGTCAACTCTATATTGGTTAGTGAGTTAAGATTACACTCCAAGCCCAATGGCAAAGGGTACGTGACAAATATCCGTTAGACTATTTGTTTACTCCCTATCCTATGTCTTCGGGAGTTAAGATTACAATCCAAGCCCAATGGTAAAGGGTACGTGACAAATATCCATTAGACTATTTGTTTACTACCTATCCTATGTCTTGTGGAAATGGAATCTATCATGTCTGTTTTTACGTGACTTTTGGTTTTTTAGGTCTGAGGGCTTGTATCGTGCAGAGGAGATATGCATCGCTTCTGCACCGTCCCTGAATGGACAAAAATTGGTTTTAAGCAATTGACTGCAGCTAACTAGCAAGATCTTCTCATGCAGTGCAGATATGTTGTCAAAGCCTACTTTTGGAGACAACGAACAAAGCCTTTGAACAGGAACAGCTATTTTTAAAGAAAGGTATGAAAGTCATTTTGTTAATTTACTTATGCAGGTCCTTAGCGGGGATTGGCATAGGGGGTTGGGGTTGTAATATCTGGTGCAACTGAATGTGTAGAAATAACAGGTAATACATGTTTGGGTGAGGTAATTCTTAACCTTAATGAAGTTCCTTCAAGTTTATTTCATGAAACTGTTTTGCTATCAATTGTAAACCCATAAAAATATATTACATTTTCTGAATTCTCAGTCACTTAATAGTCTTAACTCATGCCCTGAAATGTTGCAAGTCGTTTATAAATTCAAATGACTGCCATTTTTTGTGAAAATTCCATTTTTGATGGTTACTTAAGATTTGTAATTACTCTTAAACAACAGAAAGATTATCCATCATTTTTTAAATGACCCAAGTCTTCATATCTTCTATTAGAAGAAAAATAAAAAGTCTGAGATACGGTTCACTCAGCCTTAGACTAGAAGTATGCTTGACAGACCCATGGTTCTGTAATCGGAGTTTGAAATTGCTGTAAGTATCAAAAATGAAAAGGCTTAAAAATGGGTAACAAAGGTTTGAAATTGTCTCAAAAAACTTGCCTATTTTGCAGACAAGTGATGCGTTTAAAGAATTATGGCTACGAATGGAAAATAAAGACACAGTTTTATACAATACTTATTATATATACCCTTGCTTTCTGAAAATATAAATTATTTAACTTTGTATGAAATTGTAGAGCAGTCACCGTATCATATTTTTGAAAAACAGGGATATCATTTTTCACCCAACCAGGAGTACTTAATATTTCATGTTTCAATATTTTTTCCAGTTCAGTGACATTATAAGGCCACTTCAAGCCGCAGCATACACAAGCTATGTGACTCCTTTCTCTTCCAACAGCATTTCCACACCCAGCAGTGTTGCATGGCACAATGTAAAAGTCAGTGGCCCTGGAGAACTGTAAATCGCAGTACTAAGTTACCATAAGACAATGTGCCAGTGGATTGTTTGTGTATGAAGAGGAACTATATCTGACTGCTACACAAGTCAGCCTCATTGGTGAGGATGCCCTTTCATAGGCAATGAGTCATGTGTGGACAATAGCTTATTTCCTTTCCTGGAAGAAACATGAGGGACTGAAGCTAAAGAAGACGGAGTGACACTCTGGTCTAGTTCAGGGTCTGATTTTGGGCACAAAACGAGTCAAGTGATATGCTGCTGTGTGTACCTTCAAGGATCTGATTTTGGATGTTATTGAGGCTGAATGAGGTTACATGAAGGAAACCCATGTGCCGAAACTGAACCTTTTTTACAAGCGCTTCTATAGGCCATAGGTATAAATACCTGTCCTTTCTCACAGAGTGACATCAACGTTTCCTTTCAGAAGAAAGGCTCTATACTAATGGCAAAAACTTTTCAACTTAGCACAAATTATGAGGAAATGACATTCAGTGACTGCATCGATTGTCTTATTGTCAGTAGAAAGCCCGTTAATGTTACACTTTGATGATCTAATAAATTTTTCATCAACATGCAAGCTTGTTACTAATTATTGAAACCACAATATTTCTTCACTTTTAAAGCCCCATACAGTGCAGTTGTGCTTATTCTTTATAAAGCTGAAATGATTACCAAATACGCTTGCGAATTGTCATTTTCCTGTTGACCTATAGAAATGTGCAGCGATCAAAATGAAGTATTCCCTTTGTTTGCATGACCTTTCTTAAGAAGGCCTTTCAATAATTTTAAGTTTTGTGTAAACTTGTCTATAAACAAAAGTTCCACATGCAAGAAAAGTATGTTTTCAATTGCAGCTAGCTGGATAGGAACCTGCTATGCACAAGAATCGAGAATGAAAAATTATCAGAGTATTTAAAAACAAAATGGCAAACTGAACAACTAAATACATACAAAGAAACAACATTGTTAAAACAATTGTAATTTTCCCAACTACAACGGAGTCCATAATCAGGCATATTAAGCGCTGAATTAAGTTCAATTCTCTCAGATTATTGCTGAAGGACTGCTTTTCACTTTGTCCAAAGGTAAAATAGACTGTCAGGCGGCTGGTTTCAGTCGTTTTCTCTCACCTGTAACAGAATAGTCAGAGAAATATTAAAAAATTATAAAAGAAAGCATAAGACAAAACTACTTTTGTAAGGCAGAACATACTTGACGTTTCATCTTCATGTTTATATGTAGCAACTAATAATCTTTGTACCCAAGTCTTATTTAAGATCTGAATCAAAATATGTGAAACAGGCTAAAAGTGATTTAGCAACGTGTATTTTTCATGACACCGAAAATGTGCTTCTGATCTCAACAAGTAAAATCCATTCTAGGTGACAATTTTTATTCCAATGTAAGACATTTATTGAATAGCTTATTCATGTTAATTTAAGCAACTAACCTAGTAGTCCTCGGGGTGGGGACCGCTACAAAATAAGGAAACTCACTGAGCTAGAGAATTTCATTGGACATAGCATAGCTCTGAAGAGAAACTACTGTGAAAAAGACACCCTTGACTTCTGAGCGTCACGTACCACACCTCTTATAACTTATGTTGGGCGCATTCCCACCCAGGACAATATGTGAATATGTGCTGCTAGCCTACCCGGCATCCGAGTCCCGGGTGAGCTTCCGAAAAGAAACACTTAGTTCCACTCAATAAATTATTCTGTGGGGTAACTGGTGGGGATAACATCACCGAACGATGTCGATCGAAACTGGTTGCTAAAAACTTACCAAGTAACGTTACAGTATGTCTCCCAGTGGAAATGCAAAGGCCACACACGGGGCTTTGGCATCCACACACTTTTTGTCAGTAGGTTGACTCTTTTGACCGCAATTCTCCACGAATGTAGTAACCTTAGGTCTTTTGGGAATTTGTGACCACCTGTTGAAGACTTGCACCATGGAAAATAGCAAGAATAAGGCTTAGCGCGACGACGCCTTTTGATAACATTTCCATCTTTTTACCAGCTGTTTACATGCAGACAGTGACGCATGCGCAATTCAATCACCACTAGTACAGCAGCGACACCGCGAGGAGAATTCTCCGAATAGCCCCATTCCATTCAGCTTTAAATTTTAACTCTTCCAAGGTAAAAAACTAGATGTGAGATGTCCATTCAAATGTCCCCAATTAACATGAGTTGTTGAACAGTGATGACCAGGGATTACCTTGCTACCCGACACATGTACAGCCACATGGTACGGCTCCTGACTTGTTTTTGCCAGGACAAAACTATCCACCTTTTGCATGTGTAGCTTGTTGGCTACAGTATCTGTAACAACATGTTATTAAGAAGAATGACCCGTGATTATCGAGGTGTAATATAAACACAAATGTAATAATGTGTCATTTGCAGGGCATATGCGTAAAAGATTTTTTTAATTATTTTAAAAATGTGTCGTGCATGAATAAAAACATCTACATAACATTACAAGTGCAAACTACGGGCGACTACCCTGTAATAACCTAAAACCTTATTAAACATACATTTAATATGTAAATTTGATGGGAGATTGTGGTTTGTTTGAAATGTGATTCGAACCTCGACTTGCAATGTTCTATGGAAGACGTTCGCGGCATAAAGTACAATGAAAGTTGAGCACTTTCATTTTTGGTGAGTTTTGAAGAGCTTCTAGTTTGCTATGTGGAACAAACAGATTATTTTCCTTTTTTATACACTTGTGTGAAATAGAAAATTGATAAATCCTAAATATCCCATTTGAGGTCTAGATACAGAGGAAACAACTGCCTCACTATGTAATAATCTAATAGTTATGAAAGATTAGACTTTCAATCCTATTGTTTATCAATTGAACACATTGAACAGTAAGTTTGCATTCAATAAACTTAAAATTCATTTCTTCTAAAATGAATCAGTTTTTCTAATTACTTTAAAAGTTTTCAAAATACACATGAGAGAAAAAACAGCTAACTCACCAAATTGATTATTTTCAAAGAAGTGGATTTCATTGTTGACAATCCTGGCACATATCTTCTCATCTATACTCCACTGAGGACACCTGGTGCACAAAATATAAATATCTCATACTATCTCATGCACATATTCAAAAGGCTGCAACACTCTGCTTTACCCTATTACATATTGCCTAAGAATTTATCACTGACATTCTTGAAACAAAATCATGTTCTGTAACCCAACATTGACCCTCAAACGACTGGAAAGAGTATGAAAACTCTTTAAAAAGTTTACTAAATTGTCAAGTGTGACTACCCATTTCACAGGAAAGGGTGCATTTGGAGGTACAGCCAGGATGCACTTCATCTGGAGTGACACAGCCAGGGTCACTTTAGCTGGAGTGACACAGCCAGGAGACACTTTAGCTGGAGTAACACAGCCAGGGGGCACTTTAGCTAGAGTGAAAAAGCCAGGGAGCGCTTTAGCTGGATAATGCTTTTACGTCTGAGTGGAGGCACTCTTGGGTATTACTTGGTGTAGAACCAGCGTCGTCACACTCAGGGCAGACCCATAGATGCTCGGCTTTCCATGTCATCAAGTCAGACAAAGTCCTTTGACTAACCACTCCAACCAACTGCTGATTACACATTCGTCTTGCCCGGCCATACAACCGGCTATTAGCACCACAGCCTCTCTCATATCCAAACAGCTGCATTCTGTCAATTGCATCAATACTACCGCCTTGAAGAAAATCAATAGCTGGCGTTATTCTACTCTACAGGTAGCCATGGTCTTTAATGCAGCTAGTCCATGTGTGCACCACTTAATTAAGTGGTTCACATGCTCTTTGTAACTCAGCGTTCTGTCAAGCGTTATCCCCAGGTACTTAAGGCCAGGTACTCTTTCCAAATCCTCTCCCCCTATTCTCACTTGTGTCACGTCTTTGCGTACTACATGGTTATCCAGAGAACACCAAAGCGCTGCTGCCTTAGCGGGGTTCACAACTGCATTAAATTCATCACACCACTCATTGGGCAACAGTAGGTGACAAAAACATTCTCATTAACACATTGGAAAAGTACCCACTGCACAGACACATCAGTGGTGTAATGCTTCTTCACTAACCTTGCATTATCCAGTTTCCTTTTCAAAATTTTCATCACTTTTTATGATCACGCATTTTACTTGGGTACCAAATTACATTACTATCAACTGACATACAACAGGAGGAGGCTAAAGGTGTCAACACATGGGGAGTTCCAGTGTCACACCAATAGTCTCTACTTTTCTCGTTAAGCTTTTCTTTAGATGGTCAGCCATAACAAAACTTGCCCATAGACTGACAGAATTAAAGGCTATTCACATACCAAGTAGTTCCATTCTTCTGTATGTAGGACTTGACCAGCTGACCACTCTCAATGTGATATATCTCCAGGTTTGGCGTCCCTGCAGGGATATCTTTAGTAACTGTAATTCAACCAGACTCAGCGTTAGACATAATCTCACATTAGAGCACTTATTGACGGAATGGAGCTGAAACTTGAAACATTAAGAACAGAATATAGAGTGCTTGGCATAAAAGTTAACCTACATGTGTGAATACTTGATCCATACGTTGACTTACACGCGTGAATACTTGATCCATATGTTAATCCACAGGTGTGTGTGAATACTTGATCTATATGTTAATTCACAGGTGTGTGTGAATACTTGATCCATATGTTAACCTACAGGTTTGAATACTTGATCCATTTGTTGATCTACAGGTGTGAATACTTGATCCATATGCTAACCTACACGTATGTTAACATATACATGTGAATACTTGATCCATATGTTAATCTAGAGGTGTGAATACTTGATCCATATGTTAATCTAGAGGTGTGAATACTTGATACATATGTTAACCTACAGGTGTGAATACTTGATTCATATGTTAACCTACAGGTGTGAATACTTAATTCACATGTTAACTTACAGATTTGAATACAATTTGCTTGAATATGTTTGATTTCTAAATGAAGACTATTATGCAACCACCAAATGCGATAAAATTGATTATGCCAACACACTATGACACATTGGTTTAATGCAATAGTGAAAACCCTGTGTTGATTATTCTTACTGGCTTTCCAGATTACTTTATACTTTATAACACCTCAAGACACAGCAAGAACTAAAACACAGCTATAACTGCAATCCTACTTGTAAATATACAACACACTTACCAATGTAAGACTCCCAAACAGCCAAATGTGTGTTACATGGTGAAAACATTAAACTGGTTTGTCGAGTTTTAGTAATTACAAATAATTCTCCATTTTCAACAGTTCTTGTGACATGAAGCCTGAAACAGCCATAAGTAATAAATATCAGTACTAGTACACTCATCATTGCCATCATCATCTAAAACGTCTCATGATTTTTGAAGTTGTTCACAAAAATCGAAAACCAACCTCGATTAATTTGTTTAATAGTTATTGTCAATGAATGTCATACGGCTTAGAGGATTTTTGTACCCAGATGAAAGATCATGATTTGCTTTGTAATATACAAAAAATCTGTTTGGTTCGAATTCTGTCTTATTCACCAAACTTGGATCTATCAACTTTAAGCGGATCTGAAGTTGTAAAAATGGCCACCATTAAATTCAAGTGACTCAGCAGAGCAAAAACCTCAAATGCCCAGACACTTGTTTATTTTGTTGTCTGCTGTGGAGGTGGTTTAGCTTGCCCTCAAAACACGCTAAGACAATCTTATATTATTTTCTTAGACTTAAATTTGTTTTAAGTTTAAGAATTACCATGACTAAAACAGTTTTATTGGACCTGGACCATACAGTGAGCATGGCTATCAGACTTGTACAGAATGAAGTTCTTGCACATGGCAGTTATTAGTAACAACAGAGAAGAGCAGTAAACGAGAGGTGACTTGGCTCAACGCATGTAGTGCCACCTGTTATTCACCTAACACAAAAGTTGCACTGACACTGTTAAACAATCAGTTGCTCATATCAGTTCCACAGAAGCAGACCTACTTGTCCTCAAACTGCCAAGCAAACAGAGACCCATCCCTGCTGAATGCGATAGCACGGCCAAACTTTCCTTCTTTCCTGAAATTAAATTCATAACGTTATCACATTGCATTTACAAAAGTGTATGCAGTAGACACAAATAAGTGACAGTGATTTTTGACCAAAAATTTCAAGAATGGCAATTACTCCATAAAATTATACACAAATTACCTGTTAAACCATGTTTTATCATCAAACTTAGGTGGTCCACTGTTGAGCCACAATCCCTCAGATCCTTGCACTAAAACATCACAATAAGCACACGTTACACAGCAAATAGACTTCAACTTCATTCTTTGAATATTGAAGGCTGTTTGAAAGACTGCCATTATCAACACAATAGTCACGTATTTATACTGAGTCAATGATCTCTCAATAAGACACAATAAACCGAGAAATATTAACAGAATGAACATTCTCTCAGATACTTGGAAACTAAAGTAATCAAGATTGTCATGTCTAACTAAGTCACGGATTACAAATACAACAACTAATAGACACATTGTTAACATTGAATGTCAGCAGAGTAGCAGGAACAACAAAGAATCTAAGACAGACTGAGAGGTTTGTCAGTTTGGCAAGAATTGCAGTTTGGATGCATATGTTCACATGTCTTCACGTCATCATCAGCCACCATCAGACCTGTAGGATGACTATACAAGTAGGCTTCGGAGAATTGACCATCCCAACTTGCCCTGTTCATTTCCTACCACGTTATCAGTACCGTCCTGCATTGGACACGCAGACAAGCACTGCAGTAATTACCGTTTTTAGTCTTTTGTAACATAAACGTATTTTGACCTGTTAGAACATAACTATAATAGTAAAGACATCACATGTCAGGAAACTAAACTAAACTAAAATAGATGTGCTGGAAGTCAGATATAGATGCATGTGGCCACTATGTAACGCACATGTCGATCGCTGTGAGTGTCTGTTGCTTGACCTATGACATTGCAGCGCCTCCTAATGGCAAGACTGCAAGCCTCATCAGAGCAGCAGGTTACCCCACACATCTTTATTCCTGTGTAATGGCATACACAGTACTTCCTTCTTCACTTACATCGTGTGTATTAGAGGTATGGTCTAGTATCAGATCGGCTAGGCAATTACATTGCCTTGGATGCCGCAGGCATACAGGGGCCATAGTACATCCCCATAAAAAGTGACGCATTTCAAAATACAGCAAATAAAATCGAATGAAACATGGATATATGCTCATAGAGTTATAATCAACACATACCATGACTCTGGATACAATTTAGTCAACATAACTTGAACATATCCATGTTAATCCGATCATGGTTCGTTCGAGTTTCTCTCACCGGGTGAGAAAGTTACGTGAAATCATGCTTGTTGACAACCAAAAAGTCCAACGGACACAAAATCTAACATATTTCACCCGATATCTTCCCGTTCTATTTTGCAAGTGTCACACGTCACGTCATGCGCTTCGCTCAGTCTTTGCGCTAACCTTTGCCTAACTCACGTGACTCAGTTGAAATACTTTGTGGTTATCGCGTGCATTGTAAGAAAGTAAACGAAGACCAAAAAAGTGCAGTTGGAATTCATCGCCAAAGTCAGCTTAATTCTCATAGCTATGCTAAATCGAAGATATGTGTAGAAGCAGAAAGAATTACTGAAGAAAGTAAGCGCCTTTTTAAGTGATATTTTTAAGTGTAGAATGTATTTTTTGACGAGGTGAAAATTTCACTTAACGTTTGTTTAAAATACACGGGTCGAAATTGGTACAGAAAGCAATGCGAAGTATTGTAGCCCCTAACAGCAGGGATATACTTAGCCACTCGCCCAGTCACCAATGGGAGTAAAAATGGTGCTGGGCGAGTAGAAATTGTCTTTCCGGTTGCCCAGGTGGCGAGTGAATTTTCAGAGCGCAAAAGCACTCTATCGTTTCCCAAACTAACATAAACAAATTTTCTCCTCCTTGAGCTTTTTTTATCATGAAAACAAAGGTTCAGTTTGGTCAGCGCGTCAATGCTCTGGCAGTAAAAAACATTGGCGCCGTGCGCTCCTACCGATTCAGTTGATGTCACCCCTCACGCTATTCGTCTAGACAAGAGATCACCATGGTTGGTCGTGCACAAAAGAATTTGTGGACTAGCCCGAAACGAAGAAAAATGGGAGAAAGGTGGAAGACCGGTCCATGTGCTTACAGCAAGTGAAATTGAGAATCTAAAAACAGGGACTGGGAAGTTAAAATCGAAATTTATGAAAAGTCTTGATTTGTTGCTTACTGCACGGAGGACTGTGTTTACCATCACAGAGCTACACTGACGTCGGACTTAAGGCATATCAGTAAAAAGATAGGTTGGGGGATTGAGGTAACGGACTTCCAACGGCCTGTAATGCACGATACAGTGGCATCGTGATCCCGAGAGTGATTGGGTTTTTACGTACCTCGGTGGCTGTTCGTCATTTCTTAGAACTAAGGTATTCCTACAGGTAGGCGTGTGTTCAGTAGTGCAAGTTTCTTGAGACAAAAGACAGATCAAGCAAGACTCCACTATTTGCTGTGTATTTCTAAGGGAAGCACTTGATTTTGTAACGATTCGCTTCCCGCTGGACACCTAGGCAACCAAACACGTGCTAATGATTGACAGGTCTTCTTAATAAATACTTTGTCGGAACTTATAGTTTGGCAACCAAGCACGTGCTAATGATTGACAGATTTTCAAACTGAATACTTTGAACTTAGTTTGAGCAATGTAATACTTTATATACATTGTATATTTCTTTTCTTTTTAGTTCAAAGCCAGAACTACACTTGTTCAAGCACGTGCTCAATAATCGGGCGATATAACTATTATGCATAGGGGTGCCAAAATGATGTAGCAAACACACATCGTGTAAAAAGTCACCAGGCAAATCAAAAGTTCAAAGAATAAGTTTTCGACCTCGAGGATGTGCACAGAATGTTTGACTTGAGCTTAATGACAAGTTGATTTCTTGCGCTGTTGCTTTTGGTTGGGCGCTTCCATTTTGGCGTCGGGTGAGGAAGAGTGCGGTTTTTAATAAAACTACTTTTGTGTTAGATTTTATCTGATAAGCCTTTTACCCACATCGGCGCCGTAGCTGTAGCCTATGTTACTACTTTGTATGTAGCTCTGCGCCAAACATTTCTTAGTAGGAATTAATTTTCTAAAAACGATACTAGCCCTAATAGATTATAGATAGTGACACCAAAGCATGAAACGATGATTTTTATTAACATTGGCAGCAAGTGACGCAAACGGCTGGGCGACTGAACTTCGGGATGGGCGAGTAGAAACCTAGGTATATCCCTGCTAACAGGCCAACCGAGGGGCTACGTGTTGACCTACAGTCGTACAGAAGGACCAGCCACAATCTCATTCTAGCCCAGAGCAAAAATGAACAGTGTTAGATTTTATATCAAATTGCTGCTAGCAGCAAACAAGTAACGAACTAAAAAAACAGGTGATGAACAAAACAAACATGTGATGAACTAAACAAATAGTTGACGAACTAAACAAACTAGCAAACAAG
The DNA here is from genome assembly GCA_002633005.1 of Phoronis australis. Classification (NCBI taxonomy): domain Eukaryota; kingdom Metazoa; phylum Phoronida; family Phoronidae; genus Phoronis; species Phoronis australis. The sequence continues at coordinate 198,373 of NMRA01000623.1, read as the reverse complement.
AGTACTACAACCAGCAAGGGCTTGCAAGGGCGCCGCCATCTTCGATTAAGAATTATTTGTAGTGCCACCTGGTGGTAGGTTTGAACGACGCGTTTCCTTGTGTTGAGGAATACTGACCAGTCAGCCTGGTCAGCCTTTCTCTTTCTTCTGGATCAGAAAAATTAATTTTAAATGAATTTTTAAACATCAGTTGTTAAGTGTTTAAAAAATGAATGAATTAATAAAATAAAAATGTTGATTTTTTACATAAACACTAACGTGCCCGTAATATCTCTATTTTGAAGGCCTTGATTAACACGCGTCGGCGGTGGGTTAGCCCTGATTTAGAGAACCAGTTTCATCTACTAAATAACGGGGCTCGGCGTTATTTAGTGATTGCCTGGTTCTCTAAGGGTCCATTATATCCGACTTGTGCCTGTTAGTGGCACTAGTTATGCCTGTTTCGCGTTTCCGAATACCCCCGTAATCCATGCACTGACGAATAAAATCTCTCACCCATGCATGCAATTACATCACTCGAAGTAATGTTCTTTGTTAGTTTCTTGTACGGTAATATGCCTCCACAGAGCCACGTGTGGCCAAAACAGTACTAAAACAAAATGTGATCTACTGGCCGTTGCGGTCAAACTCGTAATTAATATGGGAGAGTCACTTAATCGCCGATTAAAAAAGCTAAAAAATTGCAACTTAATCGTTGTGTATTCTAGTTAAACAGTTTAACTAGAAAACTCAACGCTAACGCAAATATCAATGCGCTCAGTCACACGACATGCACTCACCCGTCTGCGGACTTCTTCAACACTAGAGTCACAAGGCGCCGGACGCCGCCGTGGGTTTACGGTAACGCCGTTTAGGTCTCTCCGAGGCAGGCACGGGGGTTCGCCAATGTGAGTCCTGTGTTTCGTTCCGGGTCTTCAACTAAAACAAGAGTAATTGTCCCAACTAATTAAGCAGCTGAGCATTCAGCCCTGTGAGACCTCGACAGTACGAAGTGTCCACTGAAATCGGCTACGAATAAAATTCAAGATCGCGCGCAATCGAACTGAGCGGCGTGCACTAATTTGAGATATTGGCTTCATTCTGTGTAAAATAGAATCTTGCTTTTACTGAACTCACTCGAGATCGCGTACTAGGTGTGACTCACGTGGAATACACAAGGATACTTGACAAGTCCACTCAAATAATCACGTTCACGTTGATAAAACTTGAACTGCACTAAATCAGTTTACATGCTAATGAAAAAACGTAAATTTTAACCAATGTTTTTTCAACAACTGGCGATCTCACACCAAACAAATTGATTTTAGTTAACCATTCACATGTTCCTCTCAGTGATTCTTTGACTCCGTGACAGTAAAGTTAGGTAAATTGTAGAAGATGAAATGGGCGTCTCACGAGGCCAATACTACAAAAATTCTTTACAATGAGCAAAATTTTTTCATCTGATTCATGCGAGCACCCAGCCTAAAATATATAAGACGGCTCGAATTATTGAGAATGGGGACCTTTTACTCAGTAAAAAAGCAGGATACGTTCTGAGCTATGAGTTGTGCATACGCCAAATTCCTGCCTTTTTAGTTGACTTTCGCCTCGTTTTCTCGGACTTCTTGTTTCTCTGAGGCGGACCTAAGTTTTTGCCCACTACGCTAAATGGGGACGAGATAAATATAGCTCATTGAGTCACACTGTGCCTTCATCCGCTAGGGACGCTACTAGTTCGCCGACGTCATAGATGAGAAAACGCCACCTGTTATACAGCGACGTTCTTTCCGGTCATACGTAAGCAGAGGGCGACGTGTCCGTTGTAGAAGTTTGCTTTACCTGTCAAATTTCTTGTTGAGTTTTATAATTTTAATCTGTTTAAAATGCCTACGACACAAAGAATGCGTGTTGCAAATGAAAAACACAGTAAAAATATCACAACTCGTGGAAACGTTCCAAAAACATTGGTAAGTTTTTCCGAACTCTACGTACGCCTACGTACGGTTAGGATTCACTTTTGGCTTAGCTTGGCTTCATGTAATTTAAGATCCTTCATTCTCTGACACCCGCTGTAACGATCGTTGTATAGAAATCTTGGGCAAATTAAACGACTCGTGGTCTTCTACGTAGATATTTTTACATCAAACTGGTGACTTTTTCTGATTTGTAGGCCCCTGTAGTCACCTACGTAGTCGTGTACTCTAGGTCACTTGAACTGGGACAGTTCTCATTTCAGTTGTGAATTGGTAACATATGGCACTTTACTAAATTATAAGTTGTTAGAATTTCTCTGTAAAATGATCATATATATAGTGGTCTCAGAAGATTGCATTCAATGATGATCTGAATTTGGGTAAATTTCTTGTAAACCAGGCTTAAACTAGTTATGTCTTTAAATGTGTTTTTTTGTGGTAATCTTGCATTTTGTGCCGGATTGTAGTTATCAGTATGTAAAAGTCAAATCTTCTTCATTCCAACCGTATGTGCTTTTGAATGCAGATGGATAGTCATACCTTTGGAGGCGGTTGTTTTTTAATCCTTTCAACTTGAACAAATACTCCTACAATCAATATTTTTTTCAACTGGTCCACCAACAAAATTTATGACTGCAAACCATTACATTCAATATGCTTGAGGTCAAACGGAAACATACCAAGAGTCACCTGTCTACCAGCAACGCTGACTGGATGCAACACAGGTGGGGGGTCTCTAGATTAGGGTTAGGAATGCCATTTATTTCAGGGGTGAAACAAGACTGGTCTTCATCTATGCTGCCTCCTCTCAGCTTGGCTGGCAGATGGGTGATCTCCCCATAACCCTCTGTACATTTCCGTTAGGCCTTGAGCACATTGACTGTAATGGAGTTCAGTCTTCAATTTCGTTGATGGAACGAAGGACAATCCAACCACCAGAAGAAATGTTAATTGTGGGGGTACTTTTTCGAACTAGAAAGATTTAAAGACTCCAACTGCTTTCAAAAGTGTCCCTTTACATGACTGATAGTTTAGTCAGGGTTAAACGTAATTTGCAGAAAATCTTCCAACGTACAAGTTGTATTACGATGTGTCGGGTTTTGATGTTTAAGATTTAAATGTTTAATTACGCTAGTCAATGGCTAGAGGTGGTTTTTTACTGAAATTGCAGGTTTATTAAAATGTGAGGATCAGCGACACTCTAGTTTTACAAAAGATGTACTTAGTTGGTCGACGATGAATAACACTCTTAAAAAACGCTATGACACGAATAAATTAAAATTGAAATACTAATAAATTGTACTTTTCTGTGGAACTAAGTAAAATACAACTCTAGTATACTTGATAGTGAAGAATGATCTTATCCACCATTTCCAAATATAAGATAACATTAAAGATGCATTTGCATGCTCCTAACTATGCTAATGTGTAGCTGGAACTAAACGACAATGTTATTTTAACATAATCTACACTAAACAAAGTGCAATTGTATTTACTGACAACTTTTAATTGTGAAAAAAGTTTTGCAAATAGGTGACCATTGCACTAATGACGAACCTCACAGGCTCTGATAGCCCGCATCATACAGCGATATTCTCAGCACCACGTCACGATATTTACTGGACATGGATCAGTGATTTGCGGTAGATCATTTTCACAACAAAACTTGTTCTTAAAAACATTTGGCAATTTTCAGCCTTCCTCATATTCAAACTGTCACTATATTATTATTTATTTATTATAGTGACACAAGGGTGCCAGTAAATACAATCTCAAAAACAGAATATTCACCACACCCCCCAGCCTCAATGGGCTTACTCAGTCCCCTAATAATAATTAAACCATTACATAACATATTGCACACGCTCAAATATGACCACTTCAGACTAGTTTATAAACAAATACTTCTAAGCTCCAAAGCGTCTTGAATGAATTTCGCTAGACATTTCAAGTTATTTTGGAATATTTGAGGTAGGGCAGAATTCCGTTTTGAAAAATGGTCAAATGTGAGTATAATTTTCACAATCAAAAATTAAATGAACTTCATCTTCAATTCCGTTTTTACAAACACGACAAATCCGTTCATTCACATTAATTCTGAAGTAGCGCCCCACCTCAACCTCTAATGGTAGAATACCTGCTCTCAATCGAGCTATGATGAACATCTGAGACACCGGCAGACATAAATACTCTTCTACACAATAGTCATTCTTAACAGACCTATATAAGCACAGTTTTGGTTTCTCGGTGATTATTTTTAACCAGTTTAACTCTTCTAAGTGGAACCTGAATGTTTTGAAGTTTTCGAGAGACGCAATTTTTTTGTTCCTGAATTTTTTTAAAAATCGCAGTTCTCCATAATTTTAAATATTGAACTTGACCAATTGCAGGAGTTCCGATGTTTAAGGTCCCATAAAAAGACTTTGTTTGCAATTCTGCTTTCATCCATTAAAACTAAATTCCAGAGCCTTAACATATTTTCATGTTGTTTGTAATGTGAATTTGGCCAACCCGAGTCGCCATAAAGTACTTCATTGGCAGCATACTTGTGGACCCCTAAAAATATACGTAGTGCTCTCGTTCTGATCATTTCGCATTTGGAGTATTGAGAGTATCCCCAAATTCCAGATCCATATTCTAGAATTGAAGCTACGGACATTTCAATACATTTACTGTGTGTTGTTGATTTGGCCAAGCAATCACAGAGATAAGGAATTAGCCTGAGAATCCCACTTTAAAAGTTAGTAGAAATAGTAGTGGTACACTTTATTCACGTTAAGACAAAAAATACAATTAATACAAATTACAGCTGATGGAGGCTCCGTGAAGGACCCGAAGGGTCCGCTGATCACTGAGCCACCAGAGAAAAAATGCAATGTTACAGATAATCAGAAGTACAAAATTAGGTGATAATAAAATTTAAAATTACGTGTAAAAAGACTGAGAGTTTATTGAAAGTAGTTACACACAAAGCAATTGGAGGATAGCACTTAGGACTTATTCCATGGCCCATTAGGTTAGAATTTTAGTTTGTGTCAAAATGATGTTGTACTTGAGAACCTTCATACTACACTTAACAAGTTGACTTGTCGCAGCAAGTCATTTTGTGCTGCAAGCATGGTGTTGAACATTTTTTCCTAGAACCCATTGCTCATCTGAGTTGAAATGATGTTAGAGATCAATTTTATTGCGCTAAATGGTCAGTTGAAGTCAAAAATCTTAAAGGGTCTTTGACAGAATGCCATTTCCTAGCCATCGTGAATAACAAAATTCAAAACAATCGACCTGTTCAAAACCTTTACATACAGCCATCACTGTATTAAAAATTGTTTTAATTGTTTCATTACCGAGCTAATATTTTTTCAGATTGAAATCAAATCTACATATATTGAGAGGGCATGAGACCTGTGTTTTGGCTCAGAATCCAGGCATCAAGAGCTGTGTCAATTCATGGGAGCTACTTTGTCTGTGTTGCCAAAAAAACTAAAATATTAAATTTCCTACCATTGAGAAGCCAACAATCTTCATCAGATGCCAGTTTCAAGATTTACATTTAGCACTTTTTATCAGGCGGTTTATCTTAATTATGTCTAACTCATTTCAAATGTCATTGTAAAGTTAAAAAATTACATTTTTAATGTCAGAATAACACTAAAGTAAATTTTTTGGCATTGATTGCATTGGACGTGTGTGACGAATTCGGAATATACACAAGTGTGCTGGATTTACGTTTTGGATCTATGCTTTGAATTTCTAGTAATGAATTGTATGGTTTTGTTGTGATTATAAATATACAAGTTAATTAAAACGGCAGATTTAAACCGGCTTGAAATGTTTCGGCGTTTATTAAAAAACCATCCTCAGAAGAAAAAACAGTGGCCACCTTGCTAGGCCCAACATCAAGTAGTGATACACAGACACAGTCAGTTACAGGGGAGTATCTATTGACTAGACTAACTATGACAACCTGCGGTGTGCCAGTTGCTTATTGAGATTGGGCTTGTACCAATATTGATGTGCAGAGGCTCACCAATTTTCAGCTCCTTTGTTGTTTCTACTTGGTCTATTATTATAGAAAAGTCACTGAAAAGAGCATTGCTCATAACAATAATTGGAACTCTGCAGATGAATATTAATATGTGTCCTTAGGGTTAAACAATTAAAATTAGACAGTTTTAGAGATTCTATTGTTAATACAACTCTTAAGTTACCATAACACATTACGGTAATAATTCACCAATTTGTTGAGGTTTTGTTGTTAAAACCAACATAGGGTACAGTATTTTAAAGTACTTGTAATTAGTTTTGTCTGCTGAATGAATATCATCAGGGTTACATTGTAGTCTTACTATCAGTACCCTGTTGACTAGTTCAAGGGGTTAGCCATTCTTTTAATAAGCCAGTTTAAATCTGTCATTGTTTTTATTAACATAATTATGCTTCTACTTACCATCATTGAAATATACTATGTTTAGGAACATGGTGATGCTTGTGTTACTAGTAAGGCATTAGATCTATGCTGAGTAACATTTGCTTACTACATTTATTGGTTGTAATATAAATTGTAATATAACATTAAACCATACATACATATTCTAATATAAAAACAAAATCACCATGAATGACAATGGGTACAAAAATATTTTTATTGACACCTTTTTGGGTATATGAAAATTAAAGTCTTAGTTTAAGGGTTCGTTTTCAAATGATTTTGGCATGAAACAGGCAATTGTGTTCAATATGAGCAATGGAGTACTTGTGTATGCTGTTATGGGAAAGTGTTGCTTTCGACCATGCTCAGGACAATCATGTGTTGCCATAGTAACAGGTTAATTATCTATGTTGCCATTGAGTACCATTTGTCCCACGCTCATTCGATACGAAGTTTGTCTATTTTTGTGAGACGTTATCATGTACACTACTATGTATAGTACATATGCATAACGTCGTTTGGAAAATGCCCAGTGTTGACTATTGTACAGCATGAGCGTGATTTGTCTTGGCTATGTAACAATACATTATTAAGAACACTTACAAAACGTCTAAACCCACATGGAGACCTCTCAGCTGTAGTCAGCCTCCAGCTGCTAGAAGAGTGGAGACATAATTATACAGGTATCATTTAGTGTCCCACATCTGTCCCTGATCACACCTGCCACACATGGCTTATAGTCCAAGCTCATAGCATTCACAAAGAAAACTTCCTAGCGAGCAGTTCACTATGTATGGAGAGGATATTCAGTTCGTCATGAATTCCTTAAGCGTTTTTAAGACTAAGGTTTGTTTTCATTTTGTTTAAATACTTTTTGCGCACAATATTCTTGGGAAGTGTACTGGAGTCTCACATGAATTGCTAGTTTTTGATTACTTGTACAAAAAAGAAAATTTATCTAGAGAACTCTTACTTGTTGGGCTTTGGAGGCAATTGCAAATGTGTGAACTTGTCACTTCTGAGAAGCAGTCAATGTGGTCTGCTCTTTGCACTTGGTGTGTGACATGCACACACTAGTCTTTCAAATTATTTTGTCATCCTTTGTCATAGTAAGTTTTCCATTGTTCGTGACGATGTTGATCAGGTAAAAATTTCACTTACTGCAAACTGTTTGTTGTTGATGACTCGGACATTTCTGCCCTCATCTATGGATTTTTTAACGAGTGGATGACACGCGCTTTTCTGATGCAGATCTAAAATGGGGTTAGAGCTGTAAACGTTGGTCTCGGTTCATGGTGGGCTGTCTGTTTCTGATGAACAGACAGCCCACCATGAACAGAGACCTAGGTCTACAGCTCCCCGCCCCCGGGTATATGTCCCCATTTTAGATCTGGGTCAGAAAAGCACGTGTAATCCACTCGTTGAAAAAGACCTTTAGATGAGGGCAAAAACGTCCGAGTCATCAGCTACAAACAGTTCGTAGTAAGTGTAATATTTACCTGATCACCCTTTGTCATGTTGTGATCAAGTCCAGAGCTTCATCTTACAGTGTGTGTTTCCAAAACACCAATATTTATTTTATGCATACTCAGTTCCTCCTTTTTGGTATGGTTAAGATTTCTATTTAGCAAGCTGAATTATTCATTGCAACACAGCATTTGCAGCATTCTGTGTTAGCGATCTGAGACATCGCGTGGCTACTGCCTGGAATATGGCCCTTTGTTGTTGGCTTTGTTGAAGGGGCGGCATCATCAACCACAATGTAATCAAGGAAGAGTGCCCAGATGAGGGTGTTGCATTCAATTATAAGCCCTGATATATATACAATGAATCAATAAAATGATACTGTCTATTTCAGACAGTTACTAAGTAGGTTATAATAAGGAACGAGGGCTTCCGTCAGTGTATTGGTAGGGGGCATCATAGCAAATTCATTGCAAATTCAGTCCAGACCAATGTAATGCCTATACAAACAGGTAAAATATGGACCCTGGGCTATCCCCCTCCACAAGTTTTGTTTGCCCACTGCAGACGACACCTTGAAGAATCGCAGGCTATTACCTGAAACAACACCACAAGGCCAAATAACCACCTGAGACAACGGAGCAGAATACCGATCTCAGTTTCAGTCATGTCCTTTCCAATTATTCTAATGGCAAGTGTCCTGGCTTTATTGAGCAGGAGTGATGTTGTCCTGTGTGGAACCCTATTATGATGTTACTCTGGTTATGAGCACCCCATTGTATCAATGCTTGCTTGAAGTAATGAGCCCAACACATATAACCAGGTTGACTTGTTTCAGAAAGCCCAAGAAGAATCCTACCCCGTGGGACCATGGTTACTGGCCCTCTTCATCTTTGTTGTTTGTGGTTCAGGTAAGTTGGGGCTGGTCAGTCTCTTCCACTGTGCAAGTCTGCTTACGGTAATCTCTTCTCAGAAGTAATGTCCAGAATTACAATTTTTGCAGTTTCAAATGACATTGATAAAATGCTTAAAATGTTGAATAATTTTTTTTTGATGTGCTAATGATGAAATAGCATTTCTAAGTGTTTGTTTTTGCTGACAAATATGTCAAAAAATTTTCAATAGTCAACCATCTTGTATGTTAATTACATGCTTGTGGTCTTTGTACCTTGGGTAATGGTGACAAGCTAAGTATTTGGGGAAGGTGGGAGCCAATTCAACATTGGTGTAAGTTGAGCCATCACCACCTATTAACTGGCTGAGAGTTGCTGGCTGAAGTCGCCTGTATGCTGAATATCACCCTCCAGCACCACCACCACCTATAGATGGCGTCACTGCTCTGATTTGATCATCAGGGTTCTCCATTGGTTGTTTCAACAGGATACTGCACTCTCTTGTGATTCTAGCACTTGACTTTGTACTCAGATGACTCAGCTCACTAGTATGGTCAATAGTTTCCAAGATTTCCCTGTACTATTTTGAAAGACTTAAAGATGGTAGTTAGTTGTTATGCAACACACATGTTCTTTCACACATTTCGTTGTTTTTCAGCTGTGTTCCAGATCATTCAGAGTATCCGTATGACATAAAGAAGACAACTGATAAGGACTGAACATGATAGTGGCACCAAACACTGGACATGATAGAGACGTCGAACACTGAACAATGTGTATATACATATATATATTATGACTGTGAACCTTCGGATCTACGCCGAATTACTCATGTGCAGTTGAATGTGCAGTGATGACTGCCTTATTACTGAGCTACACGTAACATCACAGATTTATTAAATATAATTTTTAAATTATATTGTAGCTTGAGTTTACTTTTGGTTATGTTAAAGTTTCCACGGCCAAAAGGTTCCATGGCTAAAAGGCAGCACCTCCCAGCATTATCAATATTTGATACCTACTCACAATTTATCCCCTATATGATTGTTGTAATTTTATAAAATAGAAAAATACGTTTAAAAAGCTTGTGGTTCTGATCTACACACTGGTGTTATGTACAAATGCCTATGCATGTGTCCGTCTAGTCTACTTAATGTTCTCTAGCTTTGATTAGCTGCAAGATTTGTATTCATCCTCAACCCGTGTCCTTAGAACTCAAAAAGCCATGACTTACTGATCAGAGTACAACTAGTTTTGAACCCAAGGTACCAGTTTTAAAAATCGGTTTTAAAAACAGCACTGTGGGCATTGTGGTTGTCCATACTATCAACAGTTTTCCAGCAAATAAAGCCCACCTGCTTAGAAATGGTGTATGTATAACCATCAGCAGCTCCATAAGAGTTACTTCAGGAAATAGTAGATCACTTCGGCTAATCGTCATCGTTTTATATAACCTCGACAAAGCTTTATTATTCATCTAGTAAATTGAAAGGCACAAAACAGATTGTTGTTGAAGATGACCCCCTTTTGACAAAGTTTTGGTTCAGGATTTTTTATCTTCGAAGACCGTTGCATCTCGTGCAACTTATACTCATCAGCGATGATACGGCCAAGCAAAATTTACTGGCAGATTCAACAGGCCAATGCCAGACACCTGTAATTTTGTCATTTTAGACCACAGAATTAATAAAATTCCTGCACCGACTAGTGGTTCGGGATACCTATGACCAACCACTGGAATGTTTTCACACCCTGCAAGTGTGTTATGGCAACTCTGACCTTCACTAGGTGGTACAAATGGTTCCTTTTTTGAGAGCAGAATGGGGATGTTTCTGTTGATCATTGTGACAAGAGCTTGGGTAGTTTTGTAGATGCGAGATTCTCACTGGGGAAGCCAGTGTGATCATGTGCTTTGCTTACACTGTCTGGACGTATATGGCAAAGTCTTACTTTTCTTGCAGGAAACTACAGAAAAAAACTACAGTGAAAATTCTCCACTGTGAAAAATTAATTATTGTGCTCAAGATCAGAGCTTGTATTGAATTTTAGAAATAGGTAATATTGGCTGTCCAAAATTCAGGAATTACAATCAAATAGGAATGATTATTCAACCTGATACTTCACATTGCATTAGCGACTATTGTCGGCAATTTTAAGAACACCAAGCCAATCTTCCATGCAACAAAACACATTGTCCAATATTTTAGAAATATGATGAATGCCTACGTCCCAATTTTCAGAATCAAGAAAATTCAGTTTCAGCTTGAATTCAGGTGTTCTAAATTTTAGAGACTGCAAAATTTAGAGATTTTTTACGGTGGGTCTATGGAATGCACGCTTGGCATCTGCATGGGCTTCACAGCTTTGATAAAAAAATCTGAAATGTGACTAAGATTCTTTTCAAATATTTTTCATTTTACTTTTTGTCAAAGTAAATACCATTTATTTCAGAGACGAGTTATGCATAATGGCCTTTGTGATCAGGGCCCGTTCTCTAATCTTTGTACTGAAAACGAACTCGAAACTATTTTTGGCAATTTCTCTGTTCCTTTTGTGCAAACTTAATAAGATAATTGGATTATGAGACTGTGCTCGAATACATTATAGTTTATGCATAGAAGTTTCTAGTTCAAGTTTGGCCTTGAAGACCGTTATATTCGTGCTACAAACTCGAGTAAAAACCCGAAATTTCAAGTTCAAACTCGAACTTATTGCTTTAATATTGGGTTTACAAACTGTGAACTAATTGCAACAAATTACCTACGTAAGTTATTGTGTACTTGAGCATAGAATAATAGACACTTATCTTGAGTTCGCCCAAAAGTAGAGTAGAAAATGCCAAACCTAATTTCGAGTTCCATTTCGAGTAAAAAGATTGGAGACCGGGCCCAGACTGCTAAGATTGCACAGAAAATTTTAACAATGTTATACAGTTGATGTAGCCAATTTATTTTCATTTGATATAAACATAAAGGTTGTGACCTGTTCACTCCATCATTATATTACACTGAGGAGTAAACAAACATGATTAGACATTTACAAAATGAATGATGGATATTGACAGATGTTGATAAAATCCTAAGTCAAGCTCACTAGGCAATAACATAGAATAGTGATAACCTACAGTCAAGCTCGGTATACAATAACATAGAATGGTGATAACCTACATTACATTTCATTGGACTTCCCACAGCGCAACAACTGGCAACAATCAGTCGGCAAATCTTGGTTATGTAACTGCAATAGGGCTGCCAACTCATTTGTTACCTTCCCATTAAAACTTGTACCTTTCCATATTTTTCTGAAGGTTTAAATTTCAAAAAGATGTCATAATACAAAATAACCCAAAACCAACAATTTCAGTCATTTAAAATCTCAGCTCATCACAATGCTGTATTGAGGACGGCATAGTTAATCTATCGTCATCAGATGACAGGCTTTCAGCAAATCTTGTTTGACTTTTGACCCAAGCCAATGCATTTACTTCATCAGACAACACTAGCAGTCACAGTTATCTCCACGAGTAACCACATTAGGTATTTCCACACGAAAAAAGCACGATACTGTCTCATATCGGGCACCGAAAGCAATACTAAGTAACCATTTCTGCTTTTGATAACTGGGCTTCATTTCTGCTGCCTTGTAAATTGTCTGCTGATTTATTTTAGAGCAGACTCCCGAAACGTCAATTTCCAAACCCAGTTGCTTGGCAGTCCTTTGAAGGCCAACTCGTGGACGTGACGGTCTCACCACCCAGTGTCTGGATTTTCAGTTCTGAAGTGGGCGGGACCAAACGGTCATTTACCAATCATGAAAGTGGAAGGTCAATATGCAAATTACATTATGCACTGGTACTTCTTGGTTGGAGCTTGTGCTTTCAACTATTTCCCTCATATAGCCATATTTTTCTGTATCTTTCACATTTTATAACCCATGCGCAATGACCTCTCATGCCTTAAAAGTTCATAGAATATAGGTAAACCCTAACACTTGGCAGCCCTGTTACAGTAACTACAAGAATTGACTTTCAATGTGTTGTAAGTAGGCTATTCCTCAGTCCTTACTAATGAGCAATTTCAGCTACCAACTACACAGTGTATAAAGTCATCATGTGACTACAGTACACACTTTGTACAGGGTCAGGTCATTCTAGGACCAGCACCAAAACATAAGAAGTGCTTGCGACCATTTCAAGCTATTAACATGTATTATTGGATAGTTGTGCAACAAATAAACAACAGTGCCCAGTGAAGCAAATGTCTGAAAATTATAATTCGGAACAGACGCATCACATCCCAACTACTGTTGAATAAACCAAAATTTATTTATACGCTTAAGCTGCATCGCCTTCAGTTTGCTGTCCAAACAGCATAAAACTAAACTGCTTATTCCAACAGAACTGGCCTCAAAATTTCCTTTACCACGATAACATTTCATTTTTGCTTCCACGACGAACATTCTGAGGATTTACCAGTCAACTAAGTAAAGCTTCAGAAACTCGCAGGGCTGGACAGCCTTCCCACATCTTACTGCTTCAATTTGACCACAGCCAATCTTTGAATTTAGACTGAATATTGAATCCAGTGACACCATGGCAAAGTCAAGTGTGCTTGGCTAAAACTAGCATAACCTTGATTTCACATTCACGAAGTGGAAAGCAGTGCAGCTCTAAGTTGTTACTAGGACTATAAACGTAATTTGGTTGACAAATGTTGGAAACTCTTGTACTTCTAGGTTCCTCCACCTCCTCATTAACATAATTCATGCAGCTGGTTCAACTGAGCCTCTATAAGAGAACCACTTGGGTTGTAAGTTGGCCTAAACAGGAAGACTGTAAGAAAGGGATTATTCTAGTGAATTTCAACATGTTTTTAAATGCAACTGTGACCTCATAAACTACTGCATTCTGTTTGGTTCTTAGCCACGCCTATTCTAGCCCAGCTTCATGGCATGGGTGTGACAGAAAAGTGACATTTTATCAATAAATGACATGTTTTGAATAGGTTTCACATCCATCACAGATACTATAGGCATATTATATTATCTTTGGGAAAAACAAACAGACACAGATTTCCTGGGCACAGTGTGAGAATGTTCAATATGGGTTGAAGTCAACAATTTGAAAGAATAATTACACAGAAACTGATCGCATTGTGCACACAAAGGTCTACTCTTTCTAATGGTATCAGTTATTTTCTCCTCATTTCAACAGTACTTAGCAATTGCGCTCGGAAAAATACTCATTGTTTAGTCACTTGATCTTCTGAGTAATGTCTTCCTGTTGAAAGTTTATTTACATATTGAAACCTTTGATGAGATAAAGCCACTTACTTCAACAAGCTAGAACAAGAGACTCTTGTTAGAGAAACAACCAACTAACAATTCTATGTTGGCGGATTAATGTAAAAAAAACATAACGCGAGAGAGCTAAAGAACTGAACCAGAAGATTTTTCAGTAGCAAGTAGTAGTGTTGCAAGGTATACACCCACATCCAATATTAAGGAATATAGCACCAAATAAATACAGGTATATACAGGTAGTAATCGGCTCCTGGACATTAGGTTAGCAACTAAACTTAATATAAGTTAAGTAAACACTGTTATTGTACATCCGCATAACAAGGTGTAACTGCACATGTAGCAACAATGTGTCAAGCTGGAGTCTACCTTGGACACATTGGTTACCACAATCTGATGCAAAGTATTCATGCACTTATAGACTGAAGTTTAACTTAGCTTCATGTATATGCATGTGCACACGTGCGTAATGGCGTGGTGATACAACAACGATGATAGCAAATCATACAGAGTCTTTACATTTCCTATGCAAGTAGGCCAATGAAACGAGCCTAAGTAAGGAGCTTAGAGGCATTACGGGGAAAATGAGTAGAACGACGTGTCATCAAGACAGACAGCTACACCTGATTAGCGCTCATGACGATGTAGATGATGATGATGGCAGTTGGTCAGAATTAACATGAGTAACTGTTGCCAGCACCTCCGGAGGAGCAGTCTGACGTAATGCTTGGTTCTCAATCTGCAACTGTTTGTTGGTTTCAATCAGTCCCTTGATTTGCTCCTTAAGCACCTCAACTTCTTCGCGTACAGCAGCCATTAAGTGACTTTTGACCAAGTCCTGCAAAGATGTTCACGTCTTAAATGACAGCAGTTACACAGATACTAGTAATTTAAGTTCAGTGTAGCACAATGAACTGCGTGCAACTGAACTCGTGCGTTCATATGTAGAGTACATTTTTTTGTGTACACCTAATGCACATTACAGATTTTCCCCATTACAATGTATTTTGTGTGGTATGGTGATTGTCCAAGATATTTGACACACAAGATCTAAAACTCGAACATATTAGAAAACAAATACGGTAACTACAGTATGCATCGCTTGGCAACTTTGACCATCACAATTCCACAGAAGCAACAATTTCAATGGCAAATGTGAAGTAAAAAGAAAAATTCTAAAAAATTCTACACACTAATGACAGTGTTTATCGGGCTCTTGCTGTGAGATTAATGTTTAAGCAAATGAACTATTGAGACTGTAGTCTGCCAACAGGTCCTGCTATACAAACCTGAGAATGCAATCATTAATTAATATACAAGGGGAACTTGCATACATAAAAATAAAAGCTTATAGATTTTCATTAATGTTCAGTATAATTTTCATAGTTTTGAGTAGTCAAGACTAGTTTTTATTCTAGAACAGCTATAGAGCTGGTTTTCTAATATCACGAGAATTAATAACAAAGACAAATATCACTGCTATCAATTTCTGTGACATCTAGGAGGAATGCAACATCATACTTAAATAATGTTAAGAATATAAACCACCAGTTGAACAGGGCATTGTACTTCAGGGACATTATCTAGGAAAAACCTGGCACCATATGACCAAGGTTGTGGACTAGGCACAACTCTTACACTGACAACTCAGACTCTAAACACACATTTGCACACCACTCACATCCTCTAATGATTTCCATAACTTATCATTTAATGGGATTATTTGATAAAAGAAATACTGAGTAATGTTTAAATATTTATGAGAACCACAGAACCTGCATAAATCAATTCATGCTTAACATGATTCAACAACTGTAGTAGACTTACCATAGCTGCCTCTATCTTGTTGTCTATTCCCACTGTACTAGGACCAGCACTGAAATATAGGAAGAATTAACATTCATTAATTACGCCTTTCAAGAACAAGAATGGAACGGACCATTGATATGCACCCAGCGTGCATCACGTACAGCGCAGATACAAGGTATCATAATTATTTTAAACATTCCCACTAAAGGGAGCAATGCTAATAAATTTAAATAGCCTCCTGGGGATTTAAAGCAAGTCAGCAGTGTTATGCTTAATGAAGTCACCAGGTGGCAGGACCGTTTGGTCCATGAGTGAGCTGACCAAGAACAGCTAAGCAATGAGTCGTGGAAATCAACATTTCGAGAATCCGGTAAAAATAGTTCAGCAACGGGACATTTTACGAGAAGGGGAAGCAGAAAAGGTTATCAAAAGCAAAAATGATTGCTTGGCAATGCTTTTGATGCCCGATATTACAAGACAATGTCATGCTTTTTGGTCTGAAATAAAACTTCTGGTTAATGTCAATCCTTCTCCTCTTGGTAAGAACACATCTGCTTATTTTCAAGATTTTTTTAGCAATTTGGTACATAGAAGCAAACGGGTAAAGTACAAAGTGACCACTAGGAGGCGCAGAACACATCAAATCCATCCCAAAACCGAAAGGCGTCATCATACATACCTATTTGCCAAATTTTATGAAAATTCATCAAGGATCTTGACATATTGTGACCAACATAAACTGGTCACTAGATGGCACATGTTGAATCTTTACAAAAACAGAAAGGCATTGCCACCTCAATAGAAACCTATCTGCCAAATTTCATCAAAAAAATGTCAAAGAACTCCTAAGATGGAGGCAAATGGGAAAAACTAATAAGTTCACTAGGGGACACAGCAGTACTCAATATGTATGAAAATTCACTTGTGTCATCCCATTCAAGATAACAACGTTTTCTGCAATCTTTCATGAAAATCCCTCAAGGGAGATACAGCAGCAGCCAGCCCATGGAGGAGGTGACAGGACATGATGTATAAATGTGATACAAGTCAACCAGCCTTTATCTGCCAGTGTCTGCTGGTGTCAACAAACACATGTCACTCTTCTAAACACTCAAGCTTAGGTGCTGCTAAGCAATAGAAGAGCATGATTTCTAATTTGGAGTTTATGAAATGGCAGCATCTTCAGTTAGAACAAGATTTTATATAACGCATGCAAAAATGTATGTCAGACACCTTCCAGACAGTTGGCACGTTGTAAGAACACAACACAAATTAGAAGGCAATAGTCGCATATAACGTGCCCGTATTCTGAGAACCAGTTTGATGCCTGTTATTCAGTGAAGAAAACTGGTTCTCATAATGCCGGCACGTTATATCCGACCACTACCAAAAAGAAAGCAAATTATGGACAGTACAGAAAATTTTTTAAAAACACCCACCAAACAAGTGACTTAAAGAGGACACAGTAACTAGCCACCAAAATGTCCTCAAAGTCGTCGACTTCACGCGAAAACAGATTTGCATCCGGTAAGCGAGAAGAATAGTCAATATTTAGCAGACAACATTTCTCCATTTCAGCAGGACCAAAATGTTGCATTTTAGCACTGAACAACAACAACAACAAATATCCTTGAATATCTTGAGTTTATCACCAGACAACCACACTCATCATAATGCCACTGATGCTCAATGCAGACAGAATACTAGATCAACATGCTATAAACAGTCCACAACCTTCATCCAGCCAATGAATATTCATTGCACAACCGACCTGACTCATAGGGCGAGGCAGGCAATACCAGGCAATGATCATTTGTGACCTGCCATTGACCTCACTCAAGGCACACAAACATATTGATTGCAAACATCTCAAATTACATAAAAACATCAATTATTATCTAACAGGGGGCACTGTTACCCAATTCAATACATTCAGGTACCTGGACTCAAATCTCACAGAAAACATTTTTTAAGACTAGAGATAAGAAATATAAATAATCAGACAGTTGTCAGCAAAACTCGTAAGGTCACCAAAAATCCTATTTTGTACTGGGTTTATTCCTTCCCCCCCTCAGAGGAATGGGCAAAAAAACTAGGGGTGATAATTTTTTACTTGCTAGATGGGATGGGTATGTGATAACAGATTAAATTGCTTTTATTATGAGACTTTCATCAACACACACCTAGTCCCTAAAAATATGCTAACAGCAATCCATGTTCTAAGAATTCAGTGCATTAGTCAATTTTAAGCATTTCAAAATGTTCTGATTTAATGGTACCGTTATATTACACCCTAAATGTTAGCAAAGTAAACTTTCAAGGAAAGAGCTCTGAGGACTGAGGAGCAACACTTGGCAAAATCGAATAATGAAAGCGCTCGGAGGAGCAACACTTGGCGAAATTGAGTGAAAAGATGACAATTGAGATGATGATGACAATAACGATGATGACAGTGATGATGATGATGATGATGATTGTGGCAATGATGAATGTAATGATAACATTCATATGACGTATGAAGATGTCAGAAATGAGTAAGAAATATGGTCTTGTTCAAAAGAAGGAAAACCAACAATAGTGCAACAAAAATCAGTCAACAAAGGAACAGAGTCATCAGAAAATCCCAAATAATTCGAAAACAAGGTGTCTTAATGAAAAATGGAAAACATCTTCTAAAAGCCGGTTCAAAACTCTCTCTCTCTAGCACACTAGTCTCACAAAATTAAAAAAAAAATTGAAAAATTTCAAATTTTTATATTTTTTTAAATTAAAAGCCAAAATACGTCAAAAATTACGGCCTCTATGCGCATTAGAGTCTGAATTGGAAAACAAAATGGCTGCCATGTTCGCCATCTTTAATCCGATCATGACGAAAACAATAGGGTTCGAGCTTTTCCAAAGCTAGAGGTTGTGTGTGAATTTCGTGCAAGTCGGACGAAAAATGCGACCAGTAGAGTGCGAACAGCACTCGGAGGATTGACATTTGGAGAAATTGGATAGAAAAATTGACAATGGAGATGATAATGAGAATGATAAAGATGATGGTGGTGGCAATTATAAACATGATGATAACAATCAAGTGACTACTGAAGATGTCAGAGATGAGTAAGAAATATAGCCTTGTTCAACAGAAGGTAAAGCAACAAAGTGCAGCAAAAATCTAGATGGCGCAAAAACATACAATCCGTCCGAAAATGGGAACATGCCATTGCTTCTTTATTAGAAAGCAATACACCAAATTCCAAATTTCATAGAAATCCGCCAAGGAACTTCAGAGAAACAAAGGAAAACAGAAGAAAATGAAAATCTCATTAAGGGGCACAGTGTTCATTGGATCCACCTGAAAGTCATCGTCTTGTTCTTCCAGTAGGTTTAAGAGATACAGCTATGGGCGCAAAACAAAACAAAACAAAACTACCACTAGGAGGCGCCAGAGTAGTCAAAGACGTTATCATCGTCCTCTTCACACTGAGAACATATACAGCAATTTTCAAAGCCATTCTTAGAATGATTTGGTCAAAAACAGCAAAAATGGCCACTAAGAGGCGCAAATTACCTTGATTCCATCCAAAAACGGGACGATAGCGTCATCTCATCAATAGATGCCAATATTCAAAATTTTATGAAAATCTGTTGAGGACCTTTGAAGATACAGAGGTAAACGTAAAACTTAAAATGCCACCAGGGGGCATACCAGTACTCAGATCCATCCCAAAATCATCGTCGTTCGTTGTCAACATTATATAAACAGGCTTCTTAAATTTAGTAAAGATCGTACAAACGGTTTAGGAGATACAGCTATGGGCGCAAAAAAAGAAACTGCCACTAGGAGACGCCACAGTAGTCGAAGTCATTGCAAAATCATCGTCAGCCCTCCACTTCATAGTAAGAACATACGTGTCAATTTTCACAATCATCCTTTGAGCGGTTTGGTGGACGCAAAAAAACAGACTCGAAAACAGTAAAAATGGCCACTAGGTGGTGCAAACTACGTCAAATCCGTCTGAAAACGGGAGTATAACCTCATCTCAATAATAGGTGCAAATATACCCAATTTTATGAAAATCCGTTGAGGACTTTTGAAGATACAGAGGAAAACGTAAAAAACTAAAATTGCCACTAGGAGGCACACCAGTAGTCGGATCCGTCCAAAAGTTCGTTCATGCCGTCCCATCCATGAAAGGAACACATGCAAAATTTCATGAGCATACATCAATCGGTTTTGGAGATAGAGCAGCGGACGCTGGATGGACGCCGCCCAGACGAACGGACGCAGATGACGGCATAATGCGTCCACATGTAAATATGTGGGCGCATAAAAATCAGTCAACAAAGGAACAGCGTCAACAGAAAATCCTGAATAATTCGAAAATGAGACGTCCAAGACAAACATTGAAAGCAATTAAGAAAACTACCCTCAAGATATGGACTTTAGAATTAGAACCCCAGAACGCAAGCCACTATCAGATTCGAAAGGCCAAGTATTTTGCAAAAAATATGAGAATCAACCAACTTAACAGTGGTGTCAAAACTTTAAAGAGCTTGCCTTTGGCTAGATAGATTTCACTCCATTAAATCTGGATTGGCAAACAGGCTCCTAGATGTAGCCATCCAAAGAACAAGGCAGTTCCCCCATTGGGTGTCACTACAGTCAAAAACAAGGTAGTTCCACTGCAGTCAAAAACAAGGCAGTTTTACTATTAGATGTCACTGTAGTCAATCACAAGACAGTTTTACCATTAAGTATCACTGCTGTCTGAAACTGAGCAGTTCCACCATTACCATATTGCTGTACCTTTAGGCCAATGGACCTATATAAAAATAATGCCTTTCTTGTCGCCTTTCTTACCCAAGAGGTTCAGATATAAGCGCAGTTCCGTACAGAAGCCTATGGGTCTAATGGCGTGTTAATAGGATAGGCGTTACTACAGTAAAAAACAGGGTGGTTCCAACATTACGTGTTACTGCAGTCATTACAATTTTGATGTTTTCTCAGAGTGACATGGATAAAAATGAAGTCAACAGTTCCACCGTGTGAGAAATGGTGGCCTGACAAAATTTGCCTTTTTAACAAGAATTCAGTTTGTTGTTCAAACTTTTCAAAATTATACAAAAAAATATTTCAGAGTGGTCATTATTCTTGTTGTTGGTAGGACGTAAAAACATGGTATGCCTTTCGATAAACACTTGGAATTTGAATTCTATGTTGAAAGTGTTTGAAAATTGGAAGGCGTCATCGTTTCCTTAATACAAAACTGTTAGCAACATTTCACAAAAATCTGTAATGTAAAACTCGAAAGACACCAAGGCAAACATAAAATACACATCCCAGTAGGATGCAGAACAGTAACTTGATCTGTTCATCTGTTGTAAAGTTAATGGAATGCACTTGCCAAATTGAACAAAGATCCTGTACTGGGTCTAGGCAACAGTCTGCAAGAGCAAAAATGCCATCAGGAGGCACTACCGCAGTTGGACCCATCCGGAAATCAATGTCAAAAATGTTCTAGTCAGTCTGAATACAACTACCAAATTTCACCACAATCTAATCTTCTGAGCAGTTTAGCAGATACACAACAAAAACAGACTAGAAACAATAACAGTGGCCACTTGGTGAAGCGAAAAGGTGCCCTCACCTCCAAATAGGAATCTATTCACCAAAATCCAGGCAAAACTGTCAAGGCAAATAAAAGACTAAAAATGCCACCAGGCAGCACAACGATAGTCAGATCAGTTGAAAAGTTGTGATCAGTCATTATCATTCAAGGAAATGTCGCATTGTCACAAAGATCTTGCAAGGGATTAAGGAGATTCTGTACAGGACTCAAAAAAGCAAAACTGCAAAAGCAGTCGAACCCGTCCAAAAATCATCATCACAAGTGTTTTTTCACAAGGGGCACATCTTCCAGTTGTCATAACCTTTGAGGGGTTTAGGAAAGTAAGAGGCAAACAGCAAAAAATGGACTGAAAAATAACAAAAATGGTGGTCTAAAATAAGTAGAAACCGTTCAAAAGAAAAACAATAGCCATCTGTTTAAGAGAAAGCTAGGTGTTGCATTTCGTGGGCATTAATCTCAATGCAGCATCTTTAGCATGGGTTTGGCAACACAGGGAAATCCCAAGTTACCATGAAGTGGCCACAGCAAGTGTCAAAGTCAGACAATAATTGCACCAAAGTTTGTGGTGACTTTCAAACTTTAATTTATTAAGTTTTCTTAGATTTAATAACTTTGGTTCACAATTGTTTCGTTTATTACGTGAAATCAGAGTGCAGATGGGACGCGTGTGTGAGCATAGTCGTTAACCTGAATGTTTGTGGTAATAAGATATTGAAAGACTGCAATAGCTAGAAATGTTATTATAATACGATTTTGCGAGGCAAATTCCATCTAGTAGGGATGACTGAGGCTATAGTTACCACCTACACTGTACCCTTTTTGGCCACCTGGAATAATTTTGTTGTTAATCGCCCACTTCAACTGAACAAATGTTCTTTCTATTGGAATCTGACAAAATTTATGGACTGGTCCGGAGAGCGAAACATTGACGGGGTGTATGAGAAGAATAAAGAGTTCGCTTACCACAATTTTGCATCTACCTGTTTAGCCAATGAAACATGTCAAAGATCAATTCTGCATTATCCCCTGTTCACAGGACACGCTTACAAGTCATCGGGAGGACTGTTCTCAATTAGTGTTCTTTTGAACTTGATTTGGCAACAACCAAATAGGGGTCGGATTCATACGAGTTGCTTTATACTTTGTCAGGTATATGCTGAGAAGTGTACAAACTCAGCTGGCATACGTTGGAAATTCCAGGTCGCATTTTACTACTTGATTGATACAAGCTGGCCAAAACCTCAGCTAGCGTTTCCAAATTTCAGATCGCAAATGCGACCTGCAGCTCGTAATGTCAAGAGTTGATCTAAGTGTTTAATATGAAATTTCAAAAACGCTACAGCTTTCCTTGAAAGCAACTTTTTCATAAAAATCATACAACTTCTATTTTTGATATCCCTTCATGCAAAATTGGAACATTTTAAAAATTTTTTACAGCGTTTTGGAGTACTTGGAGATCAGCTAATTTTGAGATATGACGTTTCGAAATTAGCCCCAGTTTGGAATTTCTCTAGGGTTCTACATAACCTTTTTATGTCATATGAATCTGACGTCACGTTTGTTTTTAAATTACTCTAAAATATAAACCACACGGTGAATGCAAACCTCCGTCAAGACAGCAATCCTCAGTATCCCTCCACTGTACATAGGCTTGTTCACGGACTTAAATTACATGTATGTCATTTATGAGGACTTAAGAGCATGCATGAACTGAGACAGCGATCGCCAAACCTCATCAACTGGCAAGAGCCACAAAAATGCAACAAACAAGATATCTGAAAAGAAAGAATCCAATGGTGCACCAGAGATCACCCAGAAAAATTCAAAGTATCTCGAGTGCTCGGTGATAACCTATCCCACCGTCTCTGGCCAACTATCCTGCACACAGGCTCACCTCCTGAGGCAGATGAAAAATATTGGGTCCTTCTGATTTTTACCCCAACAATGTTGACTTCCGTCCGTTTACCTCCTAAAGCAGTTTGAGTGCGTGCTCAGATTTGGCGCGACAACTTCATAGCGACCTGTGATTTTTACCAGGTGACCAAATCGAGTCCTGCTATTGTTGCCCTAGATTATTGCACTTAGAAGTTGAACCAACACAGTACATGCACCCCTCCCTCCTCAAAATCTTTTGAGTACTACCTCTGGCATTTTATAAACTTACCCTTCAGCACCTTCTGTAGAATCGCGTTTTCCCGTCGGACTACCAGGCTGCGGTGATATAGTAGACATAGTGCCTTGGAGTGTCTCTCGTAACACTGACTCTACAGACGACATATCCGCCGAGTCTCTATTCGACAACATTTCAACTTGAGCATTAGCACTTGAAAGACTAGGTAATTGACGACTTTCTTTATTGGTTGCCTTCAGATCAGCTAATGGTTTACTGGAACTAGGAGCAACAGGACCAGTGGAACTCTTGGTTACACTGACTTGTGAAGTAGCACCCACGGCATTATTGGGTTCACCTCTATTACCAACAGGCACGGGTACATGGGCTTGTACTGGCTGAGCACTGGAGGGATGAGATGATGTCGACTGAACAGACTGACTGGCTTTTACACTAGCAGCCGGCTGTGACGCTAATGCAGACTGCTGAGGCACTTGTAGCTTTACACCAGTAGATGGCTCTGACGGTGCTATAGGTTCCAAATCACCATTAGAACTGGCCACAACTAGTTGTGTACGCTCAGACTGTAGTAATGTTTGCTGCTGATGTGTCTGTACACCAGAGGGTTCAGGTACAGTCTGTTGAGCTTGTGGCTGAAAATGGTTCTGAGTCGATGAATGCACAACAGTTTGAGATACTGATTGTCCTTGCTTAGGCGATGGTGAAGATGAAATATTTGTTGAAGACTGGGATTGGCCATTCGACACTGCTTTATTATTGGCTGGTTGTGATACTGACTGGTTTATATTATTCGTCATGGCTTTATTAGCTTGAAATTCAGTTGAACTAACAAGATTACTTTGCACTCCCACCGAGTCATTGGAAACTGAATATTGAGCAACACGTTGTGACTTGGACTTGTTTTCTTGAATGTTTGAGTCTTGGATCCCAGGCACAGAGACCATGCTTCTGGTAGGCGACGCAACTATAACCTGCTGATTGTCTCCTTGAATAACAACAGTTCCATCAAGAGGATTTTTGGCAGGATCATCCTCTCCAGGTACATAGTGAATGGAGCTGGCAGCACTAGAGTTTCCAGATCCTGCCTCTTTCTTATGTTCACTTGTCTTGGTTTTGGTTTGATCACTGATTGGTGGACCAAGCGGAGGGTCTAAAAAATCAAAACATTTCCATCGCCCTCTCAAAAACGGCTCACGACTTTCAATTTTAACTACTCTAAATCTTGTGGAACTTTCCTTTTCTTTATTTTGATTAACATCCTCTACTGGCTTTGTGGCTACATCATCAGCGTTAGCTAAGCTTATGGTGTCATCTGATGATGGATCATGATCTGCATCTGTAGTTTTAGACCAGTCTAAACCGCTGATATCGCCAGTATGGCTTTCATCAAGGTCATCCATTGAGTCTACATCATTTTCGGTTTGATTTGCAGGCTTAACACTTGTGATCTGAAAAGCACTCTTCTTTTTCGGAAAATCTGACAAGCTCGCCTGGGTGTTTGCAGATTGATTCGCTTTATTAACTTCCTGGTCATCTCTCCACACAGTTTCGTCACCAGATGAATAATTAGGAACATTCGATTCTTGGTTTGTATAGCTTTGTGCCGTCTTCTCAGCATTCACGTTGGCCCTCTCGGCCATTTTGAACCACCTCCCTCACTCAAGTCTTGGGACCCAGGAACAATCAAGAGTATATTTACCGATGTTTCTGTCAGGTAACCCGAAAACAATCAATGAAAATCTTTTCCATTATGAGTTAGCTGACGCTGACTTACTTAGAATCGACACAAAGTGCATCTGCATACGCTACCAATTGTAAAACATGAAACGATACATACACTGACGAGAAGCTAAACCAATATGGCGACTGTTAGAGTTGACTTCTGGGTAAATGACGTCATTGGATAAGATTGTCCGTCTGGCTCGTGGGGTTAATGTACTTCGGAGACTGCACATAAAAAATCTCATGGCACAAAGAGAACTTCAAAATATTACAGTTTGTCATGAAATCATGGAGTGGTTTCGCAAAACCATGTGTTTTAAAGTCGTGAAAAGGATGAAAATTTGCTTCAGTAAGTGTTAGCCTCCCATGCCCCAATTGTGAGACACAACCCGGCGATGAACATTTTTTCTTTAATTTTTGGCATGGTCCAAATGAAAAATTTTAAGGTGCAAAGCAGCGTTAATTGAGTATCAAGCCATAATATAATCATGGACGCTGTTTTTCAAAATGTCATTTTTGCATTGCAGGACATTTTGGGCAGCTCCAACCTTGCCGTCAATGAAGCTGCAAAAACATTTTTCATCCAATTTACCCAACCATTTGCTTTGCTTTGTGATTGATAATATCGCTATTTTTGAGGGAATCTAACAGCCACAACTAACCCTCCTTCCTGTTGTCAAATTGCGGTGATACGAGAGATATTTGAAAAAATCCATCACATGACTCCAAAAATGTTTCTTGACATTTCCAACACAAGGATTTCATATCTATAAATCTAATAGTCAGAATATCATAGATAATGAAATGTTTATCAAAAAGCCATTTAATGTAAGCTCAGTAACAAATGACCTCTGGCGCCACCTTTCACGGGGGTGACCACGCTGAGTGTTGACTGTTGTCCCCGCATCAATTTTCCTTAAACAAGCAAGTCTTGATATGGGACCACGTAAAAGTTTGTTCACCACATCGTCAAAATTCAGCACTTAATTTTTACTCCAGACCCCACCTTCTTCCTTCACCTGCAAGCCCTAACCCAGTAGTTATTTCATCACAGCAAATCCGGCCTCGGGTCCCCTTTTGCTCAGTGGAAATTCAATTGTATTGTTTCCATAAAGAGCGATATGTAGTAGTGGCGGATCTACGGGGGGGGTTCAGGGGGTTTAAACCCCCCCTCGGGCCAGGACCCAAAAATTAAAAAAAAAACAAAAGCGTCTCCAGCAAAACAAAAAAGGCAC